>JASDQU010688388.1:35859-51095 GCA_032191745.1 Picea mariana
TATCGTGATCTACTGCGCGACAATACATGCATGTCGCAGGTGGTAGAGGGAATTCTATTGCATAGTGCCTTGAATGTTGGTAGTTATGGCACAATACTTGACCTCTTCCGCATCCAAATACTCCTCTGCCTCGTCCTCCCCCTCTCTACCCAACGCGATCTCCGTGTGGTGTATTGTATTGCGGTACCTAATTATATTGCACAGGGTTATATTGGGGTTGCATAGTGTTATACTGTGACTACACACTAATATACTATTGCGACACAGTATTATACTACGGTGGTGCCTAATTAAACTGAGGTATAGGTTCACCTGTCATCATTTAAGCTTGCACCCTGTATGTGTCTGACATCCTTTCCCTCATCAGATCCATGGTTTTGCAGTCTTTGTTATCATGGCCTACTAATTTGCAAAAACTGCAGTATGCATTCTTTGGTACTGTCTGGTACTTCTGCATCATAGGACAATGATATGGATCATGCCTATGTGTCTTTCAAATTTCACACCAGGGTCCTCCTATCAGTAATGGATTTGGCGTCCCTATTGCCATATACTGTGCGAATCTTGGACATTCATTGTTATGGTTCCCTTATGTTCTACATGTGGTACACCAAACAACTTCATGCTTATCCTTACCCTTATTCTAATTGAGTTGGAAGGTAATATTCTTCAAATCCTCCTTTAACTCCTCTATAGCTAGATCTATCTTGTGGTATTGATTCTCCTCCATTTGCAAGGCTTCCTGTAGAGATTATGCTTGAGATTGGAATTTTTGTTGTCTGAGTGGATATTTTAGGTGTGGTAACAAAGAATTCACAAACATATTCCTATATTGCATGTCAATCATGGCATACCTCAATTTCACTTTTATATGTTTAAATCGCTGGTCAATTTCCAAGACATATTCTCCTGGTTTCTATTAGATTTCTATCATCTCATTCATGTATTGATCCTCTAATATTGACTTATGGAACTCATTAATCAATAATTTCTTAATGTCTGTTAGTGTCCTTGTCATCCTAGGTGCATTGTTTACATCTAGACTCATGTACTAGTCTAATGTACGGTCTCTTAGCACGATGGCTAGCTGCACCAATTTAGTATCTTCATTAGTGATTTGTTTTGCTTCCCATATCTTTGCACAAATGAACAAGTGTTTCCCAGGGTCTTCTGCTACCTCTCCTCAAAATTCTGGTAACTGAATGGTGGGATCATGTCCTGCAATCCTAAATGCTGAAATGCTACCTCTGTGCGGTGTAGATACTTGACTAATGCTCCATGAACTAGCTCCCCCATTTGTTGTTCCTTGTGTAGATGTACTTCCTGTTGTCTTCCTTCTCCCAAAATTCAGTTTTCTAAATGATGGTGTTCTTTTTGGTGTGTTAGTCGCACATGGGTTTATGGGTTCCACACTGACATTAATATGGATAATATTGCTTCCTTATATTCCCGCTCTTGGACCTCTCGTCTTCCTCTCATATGTTGCACAGAATATTTTCTCAATCTTCTCCACAACTCAAATATCCTCTACCTCCTCCTCATCACTTTCCAAGCCTTCCCTCGTAGTTATGGCTCTCTTCTTTGTGTTCACCTTGTATTGGTAGGGTACTCCATTGTGTGTCTTTCCAACGATCGCCATGATCCGCTTGATCTAGTCATCATCCATCATAATTGGGTCCAAGGCTTCCTCCTTCTTTCCTTTATCCCTTTCTCCTTCCATTTATCCTTTTTCTATCAGTGCTTCCCCCCTTCCCCCATGCATGCAGGGAATTTTAGCTGTCTGACTCCATTATCATTACACATTTGTTATATAGAAATACCTTTATAGAAGTATACAACTATATAATATAACTTCATCGAGGCCCACATAGAAACTCTTTCTTTGCTACGCTGTATGAATTCGTGGTATCTACTGCAAATTCTATTATAAAGCCTGCTACAATATTGTTGAGCCAAAAATCTACTACGCAGGTGAATTTGCTATCCACTTACTATAACTGCTCAATCTAAACTGAGGTCCACTCTAAATGTCGGATACGATTTTTTGCATGGTTATCCTTCAACCTTAATATCCACTCTTGCAATAAGTGTGGAAAATAACAAAAAAAGACTTCATGTAGATCAATAAACACATACTTCTCAAGATATTTGCGCGGTGTTACTCTAGGGTTTTTGTTATCTTTCTGCGCAAAATCTAGCTCCATTTTCTTCAACCAACTTTCGATCTCTACTGTTGTAAGATTCCACGGTATCAACATTCCCTTCTAGCAGCTCATTCTTCTCACCTTCTTGTCGTCCGATTTGGTATTCTTTTGACCTGCATTCTGCAGATCTTACATTCTTTTAAAAAATCTTCAATAGATCCCATCCACTCAATCCTATGTTGTTCCAACCGACAACATAACCATTTGTTGGTTTTTTTATCTTAGTTATGACTTTAACATGATTGACCTAGGTTCAGGTCCACTAGGGATCCAACAAATCCTCTAAAACTATTGGCCCTCCTGGTAAACCAGAAGGCAACACAGTACACAGGGTGCACTATGCAGTCTCACCTGAGATAGTCTTAATGGGTGACTGCAATACTCAAGTGTTTGCAGTCCAATATTGAACAAGGATCGGTGAAGTGTGCGTTGAGATTTCTATCTAGTTATATATTAAAGAAATATTTGGTCATGCATCGATATTAGTTATTCAGTTGTTCCTTATGCATGCATGTAAATCAACAGATATAACTATTTCATAAAAGCATTTATTCTAACATATACTCATAGAAAATAATGAAATAAACAATAATCATTCCACACAACACATGATTTACTGTGGTTCACCCCCTCCTGGGATACGTCCACCAAGATTTGGCTCTAAGGCTCTTTTATTATGGTTCTGTCATGCATGGCACTGCGCGCACTACAAATCCGTCCATAACTTCAGAAAACAGACTCTTAGACCTTTACGAGGCTGACTATATCGCACCAGGCTCCTTAGCCTATGATCTAACCCTCAAGGTCTAGTCACTTTTCCCTCCCATATCTCAACAACTTACAAAAAGGTATCAGATCATATTTGGGTTACAAACCTGTTACTCTATCTCGCGTGAGTAACTCATAACAACCATCAAAGACACCGAACCCTCCCTAGACCTCCTAGGTGTCTATTTATATCTATTCTTGGCTCATTAGCCATTACATTCTCTTACCAAAACCCTAACCTAATTAGGTATTCTTTCATGCTGTCCATGCATGATTTTCTCCTATGCATGCGCATTTTTGTCCACTACTTTTCCTGCCATTTGTCTTTCTTTCCCTTCTTCTTTCATGTGCACCTCACATTATTTTCTTCCAACTATCTTTCCTCCACTTCATTCCTTTTCCCCAAAATGGGCCTGTGCCCAACATTTACCAAAAAACAACCCTTTGAATACTGAGACAAAGTCATTGTAAACTTCGTAAAAATACAGAGAAGTCTTATGTCTCCATAATGCCTGATACCAGAAGGTAAATGGATCTATTTCACAATTCACCCTCTTAATTATAGTCAAGTTTGGAAATTGACAACAATACATTATAGAAAATACCAAATAAGAAGCCATAAATATTTTTTTGTACCTTTTGTAATGTGATAAATGGGATGAGATTTTGATGGAAATCAATTTTCCCTAGTCAAATATAACTTGTTATTTTAGTGTAAAATATAAAATATAAAGAATCATGCGAGAAATGGTAGCAGTTGTTTCCTGACGTGTCAACCCGGTGAACAACCACACAATCTCTTGAAAGGGTTTTTTAAAATAATCGACCTAGATCTTGGTTATGTCTTCTGGAATATTCGTTGGATTCTCCAAATATTCAGGAAGGAGATCCAGGCCATTGTTATGTTTCTTCAGAAAATATATGTAGTATTCTCATTTGAAGGTAAGTGTTGGCTCTAGGAGCTTCAACATGCGAAAAAATTGCGGTGAAAGGGAAATGGGGGAATGATCTTGGAGTTGTATAATTTTATGGCTTGACACATACTTATCAACACACCATGCAATTGGTTCTTTGCAGTAGAATACCTCAGGAACACACCCTGCATGAGAAATTCTAAATGTACATATTACATATTTTTGTGTAGGAAGAGATGAGTAATGGAAAGACCATTTCCATTCGAAAGGGTTTTTTAAAATAATCGACCTAGATCCTGGTTATATCTTCTGGAATAGTTGTTGGATTCTCCAAATATTTAGGCAGGAGATCGAGGCCATTGTTATGTTTCTTCAAAAAATATCTGTAGTCTTCTCCTTTGAAGGTAAGTGTTGGCTCTAGGAGCTTCAACATCTTGCGAAAAAAATTCGGTGAAAGGGAAATGGGGAAACGATCTTGGATTTGTATAATTCTATGGCTCAACACTTACTTCTCAACACACCATGCAACACGTTCTTTGTAGTAGAATACCTCAGGAACATGCCCTACAAGAGAAATTCCAATTGTATATATTACATATTTTTGTGCAGGAGGATATGATTAATGGCAAGACCATTCCCTTGTGGATAATAGTTTTATTATTGTCCCATAAAAATTCCATATTCTCCACAAAATTCTATAAATACTAAATCAATGAAAATCGACCCATTATCAGTGATGAATTTTTTTGGGACACTGAATCTTGACAAAATATTATCTTTGAGAAACTTAATCAACTCTTCAAAATCAACCTTTTTTAATGCCACTTCTTCTGGCCACTTTGGAAAATAATTTGTAGTGGTGAGAATATATATATGTCCCTTGCTTGACTTTGGGTTTATTGGCCCAATGAAATCAAATCCCCATTGGGAGAATGGTTGTTCCACAAATATAGGTTGTAGTGGCATTGCAAATCTCTTCATTTTACCTGAAAATTGTTGGCAAGATACATACTTCCTTATTATGGCATATGAGTCTTTAAAAATTGATGGCTAGTAAAACCAAGATCTTATTATATTATGGGTAGTGGTGGTAGGAACAAAATGTCCACCACATATTCCTTCATGGAATTCTTTCATCAATTCTTGAGATTTTTTTTCATCAAAAAATCTCAACAATATACCATCATAGTTTGTTCTGAACAATATATCAATTATCATCACATATTGACTTGATTTCATCTTCAATGTCCTTCTCTCTTTTGGGTTCATGGTGACTGGGAATTATCCAGACCACAAATAAAATATAATATCTCTATACCATTATGAATTTTCCATGGGTTATCCTACTAAAACTAAAATTATTCCATCCAAAGAATCATTGTTTGTAATGAGTTTACATAAACCATGTCGTTTGACTACCTTTAAAGGTTTGATTTCAATGTCACATTCTTGAATTTTTTCCAGCCAATTAGCCCATTTTCCTTCTCTCAATTGATGATTTAAAAGCATATTCACAGGAGAGGATGGAACGTAAGAGATGACATGAGAATTTAATATGTAAGTCTGAAAGTGCACCACCGCCTTCACAAGAGATAGGGCCTATTTCTCCAATTATGAATATCTCAATTCATAATCATGAAGGGTCTTTCTCATGAAGCTAATCAACATTTCGTCACCCTTGGTATTCCTCTGAGTAAGAATAGATGCAACCACCGTTTCTGTAACAAATGAATAAATGATGAATTCTCTTTGAAAATCTAGGCTAATGAGGAATGGAGTTGTAGTCATTTCCCTTCTGATATTATTTAAATCTTCTTATGTATCCACTGTAAATTCAAACCTTTGGTCCTTTTTCAACAATAAATTGATCGGCTTCACAATACTTGCATAGTCAAGGACAAATCTTCACACAAAGTTGATATTACCAAAAAATGATTGAGCTCCTTTCTTAGATTATGAGGGTTTAAGTTCATTTATAGATTTAACTCTTTCAGGATCTATATAGATTCCTTCTTTGCATACGATATGACCCAACAATTTTCCTTGAGTTACATTGAATAAACATTTCTTTGGATTTAGGGAAACACCATATAATCTACACTTGTCAAAAACTTTCCTCAGGTGGTGAATGTGATCACCCCTTGTTTTTTAATGTACTGTTAAATCATCTTGATAATCGGCCATGAATTTTCCTATCAAACCATTAAAATCATGATCCATAGCCCTATGGAATGTATCTCCTTCATTCTTCAAACCAAAGGGCATCCTAGCATATGCATATGTCTCCCAAGGTGTTATGAATTTTGTTTTTTCTCCATCTTCCTCAACAACCAAGAATTGATTATACCCAGAAAAACCATCTAACATGGACATGCAAGATGATATCATGACTTGCTAGAGAAGAAACTTCATGTTAGGTAAAGGATAATTATCCTTTATATTCACTTTGTTAAGATCCCTGAAATCTACACACATTTGAATCTCCCTGGTCTTCTTTCTTACTATCATAAGGTTTGAAATCCAATCAGAATGGCTAATGGGATATATTATTCCAACCTTCTTTAATTTATCCAATTCAACCTTTACCAGAGGTTTTAATTTGGGATTCGTTATCCTTATCTTTTTCTTAACCGTCTTTGTCCCTTCTCTCAAGGGAACAATATGTTGAAATAATGATTTATCATAAGACTTCAAATCATCATAAGTCCATGCAAACACATAAAGATATTCTTTAAATAATGCAACATATTGATCGACTTCCTCAATGGTGAAATCAACTCCCAATTTGACATATTTTGGGGAATTGTCAATTCCAATATTGATTTTTCTGGTTTCTTGGACCTTTCAAAGTGAAATTTCTTCCAGGAGATTCTTAGCATGATCATATTTCATAAAAATAGATTCATATTGAATACAATCCTTCAGGAAAACATATATGTGATTGTCTTCATCATCATCATCGTTCAACCATTTTTTTTCCAATTGTTCATCATTCTCAAATACTTGCAAATATTCCTGGTTATCGGGTACAGAAGGTTAGAATACTCTTTCGACTTGAAAATATGTTTTGATTTGAATATCATCTGGGTTTGATAATGAGACCACCAAAGCTAATGAATCTTCCTTCTGATTCTTGTCCCTTGAAATCAAAGAAATGTTGAAAGTGATGAAAGATTCCATCAATTCATTAAATCTTTTGAAATATAATTTGATTCTTTCCTTTTTTATTTTATACCTCTGGGTGACTTGATTTATTACCAAATCGGAGTCACCAGTCACAATTAGATGTTCTATCTTCAATTCTTGTGCAAGAATCATTCCCTGAATAAAAGCTTCATATTCTACCTCATTATTGGTACATTCAAATTCAAGTCTAATAACATGTGGATGCACAATCTTTTCTGGACTTACAAGGACAATTCCAACTCCATTCCCAGAACTTGAGCAAGCTCCATCGAATGAAATCCTCCAAAAACCTTCAAACAATGCTCTTGATTCTCCATACCTTGAATTTTGTCCAGGCTTTCAGTCTGTTCGATGTCTAGGATAACATAGTTTCTGATCCCAGCGTCGATATAATCTTCCATTAATTCCTTATCCTTCTTTTTGAAAGAGAAGGGTTTACTGGGTTCACGAGGAACCTTAATCATTGTTCCTTATTTGTATGGAAGCATCATGTAGATTCCATCATTCATTATATATCCCCTGATCATAGATGGCCAATCTCTTCCTAGAACAACTTCATATGCAGGAGGGAGGTATACCACTATAATATTGAAAACTGTAATGATATGGGAAACCATTGTGATCCAAGCATAAAAGTATTTAATTTCACCATAAGCTGGCACTTGTCTAGAATTAATTGCATATATACTTTCACCGATGTCATAATATTTGGTGCAGTTCATTCCCAATGCCTCCATGATCACTAGTGGTGTAATATTATTGGTTGCGTCAGTATCGACTAAACAATTATGAAGTGCAACATCATGATTTCCAATTGAAATATAAAAGGGCAGAATGTTATCTCTCAACTTGACAGTTGATTTGTTTTGTCTTTGTTTCAGAATTGTAACAACAACTTCCACTTTTTTATATTGATCATCCAACAATATCAAAATGTTTTCCCTTAGTTGGGGAATCTTCACCACTTCTGTAAAAGGAAGAGCTATCCTTAGTTTACTCAAGTCCTCTACAACACCGTATTTTATCTGGGTAGAGTTTGACATCAGGGGTTGCTTCTTACTTCCAACACTATCTATAATCTTATCATTTTCCTTTTTCTCATTCATTTTTTCTTTATCTTTTTCGTTTTCTTTTTCAGAATCATTTTTATTCTTGGATTTATTTACAAATTCTCTTGTCTAGGCGACATTTTCTTGCGAGCCGGGGTCATTGTTTCCTTCCTCATATCTCACATCCTTCCATCTGTACAATTGCAACTTTCATCAGGTAAATAATAGTTCCCTTTCTCAACCATTTTCTCATCATATACATCCTCCAAAACAATTGCATTGGGGATTTTTCCCGGGAACCCTTGGCCTTTGCGGATTATCAATATTTAAAAATATCACTCCATTTTCTTGGGGAGGGTTCCTTATTTGCTCTTGGACCAACATTCTTGGATTTTCTACATAATTGTCCCCCCTTATTAATCTGGTTATCTCATTCTACATTTTCCTGATGGTTCTATTCATTTGTGCAATTTCAATTCTTTGCTTGGTTTCTTGTGCTGCAATAGGGTCTACCTTCACATCTGGTATGGTCCCCTTGAAAAATACTCATCCACTTGTTTGGGTTGGTTGTGGCTTCGGTTCCTTGTTCTTTCTTGAGCTAGAGGCTCCTTGATTATAGATACTTAAGCCTCCCAACTTCCTTTGTACTTTTCCCAAGATAATGTCGGGGTCGACACCCATATCAATCATAATTTCTTCCATCTCAGTGGCTTTAATCATTGCTTCCTCCAAGGTATCCATATGGGACGTTCTGATAAAATATTTCACATTTGGGGGAATCACATTCTTATAACAACCGAGTATGACTAGGTCATTAGGTCTTTTATCTTCTGGAATCTTACTCAAAGTTTTATTGAAGTTGAGATTAAAATATTGTATTCTCTCATTCTTCCTCAAACCAATCTGGGTGAAATTGGTGAGAAGGGTATGATATGAAATTAGAGGGGAAAACATAGTCAAGAACATGGCTTCGAGGTCATTAAACGAGCCAATGGATGTACTGGGTAATGTCATATACCATTCATAATATCTTCCTGACAAGGTTTGAAGAAATAAACTTACCATCACATCATCATATTCAACACAATGAAAATAACAAACATCAAGAAAAAAGTTAAGGTGTCTTTTGGCGTCAATTGTTCTGTCTTTAGAAAATTCCTTCAGGTTACCCTTAGGGAGAACAGGGAGGTCATGTTGCTCGACTCAAATATTTAAAGGGGATTCTCTTACTCTTCTTCGATTTTAAAATATTAGGTTTTCTTAATTTCTTCCAGCACCTCCTTGTCTCTCCTCATGAGTTTCTCTTCGTGGTTCTTCTTGAGGTTTCTCATTTATTTCAACGATGTTCGAATATGCTTCAGGAATATGTTTTCCACTTCTTAGGATACAAATTTTATTTCTTTTACTTCTGGTAATGGGTCCCTTATATTCGTCCAGTTTCAATCCCAACCTTGTCTTTGTGTTGCTCTAGCTGGCCTTTCGTTCCTTTGTCCTTGTTGCTCATCTCTCCTCTGTCTTCAAAGTATCTCTCTTTATTCTTCTTGGACCAATGTCTGCCAAGACCTTTCCAATTATTCTTTGGTCTTAGTTTTCATTATTACCAGATTATATAGATGATGTAAGGTGCTTTTTTGATTATTCAATCAAATTTCTAGGTGGGGCCGATCATCCTGGGGCAAAGTCATGTATTTTTCAAAAAATACTAAAACAAATTTCAAATTTCAATTCATTCCCTAGTATGGTCACCAAAAATGTTGACGCTTGAATCTGTCAAGGACTAAAACAAAAACCTCATATGGATATAAATCCCCTTGTGTTTTTATAGAGTTGGTACTCCTCTTTGTTTTAATATTTTCTTGGAACTCTACATTTTTAGGATATCTAGGCCATTGTTATGTTTCTTTAGAAAATATATGCAATATTCTCTTTTGAAGGTAAGTGTTGGCTCTGGGAGCTTCAACATCTTGCGAAAAAACTTGCAGTGAAAGGGAAATGGGGGAACGATCTTGGAGTTGTACAATTCTTTGGCTTGGCATGTACTTCTTAATGCACCATGCAACAAGTTATTTGTAGTCAAATACCTTAGAAACACACCCTGCACGAGAAATTCAAGATGTCCAGATTACATCTTTTTGTGCAGAAGGAGATGAGTAATATAAATATTATTTGGACCACTGAAAGTTCTGGTCTTCACGACCAAAAATATTTAAAATATATCCACAGAATTGTTGTCTAGCTATTGCTTCCATTTAGGTTCATGGGAGTATTCTTCACCTGAATAATAACTTGAAATAAATATTTTCGGGGAGATGACAATAATATAATCCTTTGGAAAATGGTAAATTAATGAAGTTTAATGAATAATATCCTTTAGTCTTTCGCCATTAATGACAATAATTTTGAAGACTACACAATTAGTTGTTAGAATTAAACAACATTCAATGCATATTGGAAAAAATGCGAGAATGGTGGGGATGGACAAGAGTAGTTTTGGATAAGAAGTTTTTTATGAACCTGCCAACCCGAGAACCTTCCAACCTGTGTTTGTGGATGATAAAAAATAAGTAAAGTGTAGAAAAATGGTCAATCGGACTTGCATGTAGGAGAAATAAAATGATTTTAGGGACTCAAGACTATATCTTTGTGTTGAAATATTGTAACTGCAAAGAGTATTCTATTTATTAATGAGTTATTATTCATCCGATAAATCCCCTTTTGTGGATTGATCATGTCAGTCTTTGTACTTGACCAAATCCCCTTTTGTGGATTGGTCAAACCTTAATTATATTATGCTAATTAATAAGTTAGCCCCTAGACTTAATTAAAGTGGTTTTAACCATTAAGAAGAGAATTCAGCCCTTCCTAGTGAAGAGACACTTTTCCAGTGCCCACCAACTAGTATAAATAAAGGAGGCTAGCACCTCATTTGTACACTCACTCATTTACTCATCAAGTGTGCAAGTTTGGAGAGCTGCAGATGGGAGAAGAAGGAAGAGAGAGGCGCATTTCTCAGTGTTGGATATTCTCTAGTGTTTTTCTTTATTGTCTTGGCATTGTATTGGCTATCTATATTAGGGAATTTTTTGTTGGGTTTTCTCCCCCGTGAGGGTTTCCCAGGATAAATGTTGTGTATCTTGTGATCGTGTTTCTCTTAGTGATCCTACCTATTCTATTGTTGTCTAGTAAATTGAAAAGAAACTTAATAGCTGCTCAAAAAAATTAACATGGTATTAGAGCCAAACTAAAGAGAGAACCTTTCATTGGATAAGAAAAAAGTGTCACTGTTGTCGTACAACAAAATTAGGGATTTTTATTGGAGAGGAATTTCAGCCTAAAATTCATCAAGGAAGTGCACCCTATATTAGAGAACTCATTAGAAAATTGAGTGCACTTTTCCAGTGAATAGAATTCACAAAAAGTGAAACCCTAGTTTTCATGGTACCAGAAAACCAGAAAACCAGAAATAGTACCAGAAGTACCAATCCAGATTTCAACAGGTCAAATTTGAAAGGGTAAAATTTAGATTTTCTGAAATCTGACTACACTAGCCTACTAGTCTCAGCCAAGTGCACCTCTTCGTAAGTTCAAATGTAATTTCCGAGCACTTTCATTTTTTGGTCATTTTCCTAGATCTAGGTTAAGATGTCTTCAAGCACCAAGCTTGTTGACAAGTTAGAAGGTGTGGATAACTTCCACATTTGGAAGTATGGGATTGCACTCATTCTAGAAGAGAATGGTCTTTCAATATTTATCAAGGAAAATGTACCAGAACCTACTGATGCTACAGCTAAAGCAAAGCACCAGAAGGATGTGGTTAGCGCCAAAAGAATCACTGCAGACTCTATCAAAGATCACTTGATCCCTCAAGTGGCATCTAAATATAACCCAAAATAAATTTTTGATTCCCTAACCAGATTGTATGAAGGAAGAAACATTAACTAAAAGATGAACTTGAGAAATCAACTCAAGAATACAAATATGCAGAAAGGAGAAACAATTCATGAATATTTCTCTAGAATCTCTCAATTCAAGGAACAACTAGAATAAATTGGAGATACTCTAGATGAATATGATCTCATAATGAAATCTCTTAATGGTCTCACAATACCTTGGGATGCATTCATCCAAACCATTTTTGTCAGAAAGGAAAAACTACATTTTGACAATCTTTGGAAAGAATGTGTTCAAGAAGAAGCAAGAGTAGCTAATCGAGAAGTAGTACTATTAAGGGATGAAGATCAAGCTCTAGATAATCATAATAAAGGAGGAAAGATAAGTCCTCACTTCAATAAGGATACCTACCCTCATAAGGAGTCTCACTCCCCAAATAAATTCATCCATAAAGAATCTTACCCTCCAAGGAGATTCCAAAAGTTTCAGAAAGGTAAAAGAAGAGAAAAGGATTTCTCATCCTACCAATGTTACTGTTGTCGCAAGAGTTGACTCTAGGCTGTAATGGAGCCAAGCCTTAGCACATTTTAAATGAAAAAATAATTTACAGATTGATCAGTCATATGAGGCTTCTAGAACCAGGTCTGAAACAAGCCTTTCAATCGCTTATAGATCATAAATGAAGAGGCATGACCTCGTTTGCCTAATTTCATTGAAATAAGGAAGATGGATAGAATATAGAGGATAAAGGAGACTGCAACAAAGAGTTAGGTATATATATATATATATATATATAGAAATAATAGGAGAATACATAATATAATTGTAGATATACAATTATATAGATCTACACACACACACACACACACACACACACACACACACACACACACACACACACACACACATATATATATACTCACATATATATATCTACAATTATATATATCTACATTGGCCAAATCCCCGAAGGCCAAATCTCCAAAATAGAATTCAACTTTTACATTGTAGTCTTTCGGGCCTCCTCATTAATTCTCTCCTTAGAGTTTTGTATGCGTGTCTTGTGACTTGGCATGTAGCTTACTGTGGATAGCTGAAGATCAAGACATGAAGGATAGTGGACTCAACAATGCAAAGGGCTTAGCTTAAAATATATTTTTTCAAACTTCAAAATAAAATATTAATTTTAAAATTATATAAAATAATTTTAAAATAATATATGGAAAGATAAAAAAATTGTAGTTTGATTGTATAACTGACACTCTTCACAATGAAGGAATGTGAAGTAGGAAAAAATGAGAGACCTTGGGAAAATTTTTAAATATTTGAGATCTTGATGGTAGAAAATTTCAACGAAAATGATGATAGATTTAGAGTTTTTACTGCGGCAGAAAGGTTGCACCGAATGGTGCAAGGGATTAATGGTTACACAAGCTTACACTAGGCGACAAGGTTTTGAAACTAAGTGGCATAACTAACATAAATTTTGGATAAAGATACTGAGTTAATATATTTTCAATATTTGTTCCAACATATGCTCCATCTAGGGATGGTGCTTTCCTGCAAAGCACCAAGAATAGTAGACCACATGCCTTCATCCATTGGGAAACTTGAAATCATCCTTATCAAATTCTGAACCCTGTCACTTTACTTGCGCCTTTTCGAAACAAAAAACCACTTATGCATTCATTGGGATATGGAGTCATAATGCTTTAAAACAAAACCATACTGGATTCCAAATTAAACTAGAAACATACTGAAAACCATTGTTGTACTCTAATTCTCAAAGTCAAGCTTATTTTTATACATCACCTACTCTAACTACTAAAAAATTCCCACTGAATCAAATGATACAAAAATACCAGTGAAGCCAATCCAATAACTGTCTACTTATTTGAAATATGCTCACACTTTATTTGAGCAGGCTAAAAAGGAAGTTGATCATGAATGTTCAAACTTTTCCTCGATTCCTGTGACAAAATATCCATGGCATAACATACTCCTCCATCAAATGAATCTAAAAGGTCTGCAAAAGGATCATGAAAAATTGCATGGTCCTGAGGTTTTAAATAGAAAGCTTCATCAAAGACTACTGTGTGCTCCAATTTATTTTTCTTAGGATCATCCTCAAAAAGGATATCCAAACATCCTTCATCTGATATGGCATCTGTCTGAAAATCATCATTCCTCCATGAAAAAACTGTAGAAAATTGTTCTAGAGAAACAATATTATAATCATCAGTGTACTCATCATATTTAGGTTTAGTAGATAACTCAGGAGTGTCATCAGTCAGACAAATGTTTAGAATATTGACTGTGGATTCCTCAAGCATGGGCAATTCTAGTTCTTTCTTTGGCATGATGTCTATCTCAGATTCATACTCCAAATCATAGTCTAAAACATCCTTGAACAACAAAATTCCTTCAAGACTATTAAATGTGACAACCCTATCCTCTTCATGAAAAAAAACAGGGCTTACAAGCTGATTTCATGGCTGGAAATCATCATCATAAATAGGTCCATTAGCTTCTTGTAAAGTTTCATCAAACACATGACTGTCATTACTTAAAATCAGATTTACATTTTCAGAAATGGAAGAAGTCTGACTCTCATATCCGAGACTATGTGAAAACTACAAATATGTGTAAGTAGGGGCTGTAACATGACTATGCAGGAGTAGATATATTCTTCTTCAATCAAAGGAGAAGGTGGTCTCTGTATTTTCTGGATAAAACAACAATTATTTCCTTTCTCTTCTGTAGGTTGACTGTGATGTTGAATATCTTCTTCTTGAATATTGTAGGGGCCGAATAGATTTTACATCAATTTATTTCATAAACTAAATAAATTAAGACAGTAATTTCATAACAGCATAATAATCTTCATAATAGTAACTTCCGTAACTTAAATTTTACAATGAATAATAAATTTGTTTAACATAATACAACAATGCATAATTTTTGAAAAAATACCTAAGTCTAATGCTAATAATCCTCCATTTGTCCGCCGCTTGCCTCCTTGACCGCTTCTACAAAACACTGCCCAAAACCTAGTTCCTCCCTGTCAACTAGGTATCTTCCTAGCTCCAGGATATCTTGGCCCCCGTGCCCAAAACCTCCAGCAAACCCGGTGCACTGATACAATCCCACTCCCAAAATTTCACTTCTCTCTGCAAATCTCCGAGCTCTCAAAATCCATCCCCAACTTCCCGTAGAATCCCCCC
>JASDQU010688388.1:57923-88078 GCA_032191745.1 Picea mariana
TATTGATTTTAATTTTATTAAAACTTATTTCTAAAACATTATTATAGATCCAAAGAGTTCTTGAACCATTAAAACATTGTCATTCAACTAGACTGCGAAAGGTTATTTTTCCATCAGAATCATGCAAAATTTGCCTGCAGCCCCAGTATTTATTTGTGCTAATTTGGCAGATGATAAATCATATCACCGTCTTCATTACTATAACAAGAACCCATAATTTCTTTCACAGAATTTAAGCTCACGAAACTTCTTGTCAGTTTCTTTTTTAATAGATAGATTTTTGTTTTTCATGGAGAGGATACGAATATCTATACAAGTTCTGTGTGCCACAATTAGGATATTTCTTTGGAAGTAGGCTATTTCTTTGGAAGTCCATTAAATTTAGGATGTTTGACTTAAGGCATGTTAGATTGTGAAGTAGATTCATTAAGTTTTGAATTCTGAACATATTTCAAGACAGACCGACTTGAAATTTTTAGTTTTATGGTATTTTTTTTTTCATTAGAATAGTAAATTTTTAAAAATAAATTATTATTATTAATAATAAATAGTAGTAGGAGAATATATAATGTATATAAAAATAAATATAACATATGAAGGTTAAGCGTAGCTGGAGTTAGGGCTTGGAGTTTTGGGAACTTGGCCCATAGGCCCATATTTAGAAATAAGACGCTCTGATACCATATGTAGGGGCCGAATAGATTTTACATCAATTTATTTCATAAGATAAATAAATTAAGACAATAATTTCATAACAGCATAATAATCTTCATAATAGTAACTTCCGTAACTTAAATTTTACAATGAATAATAAATTTGTTTAACATAATACAACAATGCATAATTTTTGAATAAATACCTAAGTCTGATGCTAATAATCCTCCGTTTGTCCGCCGCTTGCCTCCTTGACCGCTTCTGAAAAACACTGCCCAAAACCTAGTTCCTCCCCACCAACTAGGTATCTTCCTAGCTCCAGGATATCCTAGCCCCCGTGCCCAAAACCTCCAGCAACCCCGGTGCACTGATACAATCCCACTCCCAAAATTTCACTTCTCTCTACAAATCCCCGAGCTCTCAAAATCCATCCCCAACTTTCGGTATAATCCCCCCTCATTTACTCCCTACCTAACCCATTTATTACCTTCTTATCCTTTCCCGTTAATGCCCCTTATCCCCTTTATTTAATATCTTATCCCTTGTAGTTAATATGTCATCCATTTTCAGGTACGCAATTTAATTTAATAATATACTTTATTATCCCCCTTTTATTTATTTACCTTATTAATTAATGAGTTAATTAATACTTAAATTAATCATTGAAAATCATGAATAACTAATTAATAATAAATAATTAGTTAATGTTATTTTAAGAAATAAATATAGTTTAGCTAATCTTTTAGGACAGTTATATTATTAAATTAAGTATAATTAATAATCATATACATCTATTTAAGCAGGGTCGTTACAAATATTATCACAAGAGATATCATATCCTTCTTCTTTATCAACCAACTCTTCTTCATACTGATTATCTTCATCGACTTGAGAAATTTATGTTGTTTCTTCCTCCTCTTCAAGAGGATTTGTTTGATATTTTTGTCTTATGAATTCTATATTACAACAATCTCCAAAAAGGATTTCAGTTGAATATATCCTCTTACAATGTTGATGAAAAAGTGTGTGAAAATATTTCAATGAAGGAATACTGGAATGGGGTAAAGATTTATACCAGAGCCTAACATCTCTTTCCAACAAAAACATAAACAGTTTCATGAGGACATCTTCATGATGTACATTTAATTCATCCATGAGCTTGTGGAATTCAAACAAGTGTTGAGCAGGATTGTCGTATGCATATTCTCCAAATTTAGGAAGGACATATTCCCAAATTTTAATGTCTAGAATAGTGTTTGGAAAACCATAAACATTTGTAAAGTCCAGAGGAGAAAACCTTGCAGCAAACCAAGCAACAAACGAATTCGACATTTTGAGACCAGTGGATTCGCCAGCGAATCATGTAGAGTCTTCGAACCAAGGATTTGCCAGGTGAATGATCAAAACTAATTAAATGCCTATCCCTTGTTCACCATCAAGGAATAACACTAAACTTTTGTCGTATCCCAGGGAATATAGCTTCATTCCTCCGTCCCCAGCAACGACACCGGAAAATGTTGTCGCAAGAGTTGACTCTAGGCTGTAATGGAGCCAAGACTTAGCACATTTTAAATGAACAAATGATTTATAGATTGATCAGTCATATGAGGCTTCTAGAACCAGGTCTAAAATAGACCTTTCAATCGCTTATAGATCATAAATGAAGAGGCATGACCTCGTTTGCCTATTTTAATTGAAATAAGGAAGATGGATAGAAGATAGGGGATAAAGGAGACTGAAACAAAGAGTTAGGTATCTAATTCCGATAAGTCTAATCTTGATTTCAATAGAGGAATGAAAAATAACTTTGAAATACAAACATGTATATTATATATAACTTGTAATCTAGGCAGAAACAGTCAAGTTACACGTCTTGTTTTGCTCATAGCATACACAGAGGAAAAGATGAACCTAACAGGCTGCCCGATAAATGACTACAGCAGAGGTATTACTGAATTGGAGCCATTACAAGTTAAATATGTAAAAGAAGGAAAAAATATTGAATGTAAACCAGAGAAAACAATACAGGAAAAACAAAATTACATAGTGACAAGGTATAGAATCTCCTAGCATTCTGTTCTATATATGCTGAAAGAAAATGAATTACAAACCCAGCCTCCAAAAGGCTCTCAGGATGTTCCCCACTCCTTTTCCAATGTTACAAATATGCCTCATATAGGTATTGAGTTCAAAATCCTCCCTAGGAGGTTGAATTTCCTCCCAAAAGATCACAATAGTTACAATCAATTTCTGGAACTTTTTGCCATAGAAAATGGGCCAAACTGCTGAAAAATGGGGCTGCGGTTATGGTTTTGTATATCTTGAATCATGACATATGTGAATAAAATGAAAGAGGATTTTTTGAATCTATTTGTTCTAATAAAAAATCTCTCTCAGTTCCCTGAGATCCATTTTCATTTGCCCTAGATCTGCATTTTACAAACATGTGTCAAAACAAGAAAATATGAGATCTGAAAATTAGGGCTTAGAGATGGATTCGATTCTCCCAATATGTGACACTTGTAGGAAAAACGAGAGAGTATATTTATCTATGATGTGTTAGGCACAAAAAACTCTGACCATTTCTCAAAATGATCCTCCAGTCGCTCAGAATCGTCATTTGAAAATGATGACTCAACACAGTAAAAAAATGCCACATTTATGAAAACGAACCTCATATTGCGGGGGACATTTGAATGCATTCCCAATATCCAAATGAAATTCTGAAGACACCACTGGAAATATTAGGATCTGTAGATGTCGATCGACTATTCGAACACAAAAAATGGCCTCTCCAAGGATGAGAAAAATGGTTTTTTTCCAAGATAGTTTTTTGCGTGAGGATGGAACCCCAATTTCGGACCTTCAGGCTTTAGGGAAACAAAGTAGTGGTTATTCAAATCTCTACGTTGTCCAAATCCCCCATGAAAAAATCCCCGAAATAAAATTCAACTTTTATATTGCACTCTTTCGGGCCTCCTCGTGAATTCTCTCCTTATAGCTTTGTATGCGTGTCTTGTGACTTGGCATGTAGCTTACGATGGATAGTTGAAGATCAGAACGTGAAGGATAGTGGACTCAACAATGCAAAGGGCTTGGCTTAAAATATATTTTTTCAAACTTCAAAATAAAATATTAATTTTAAAATAATATATGGAAAGATAAAAAACTGTAGTTTGATTGTATAACTGACACTCTTCACAATGAAGGAATGCGAAGTAGGAAAAAATGGGAGACCTTGGGAAACTTTTTAAATATTTGAGATCTTGACGGTAGAAAAGTTCAGTGAAAATGACGATAGATTTAGAGTTTTTACTATGGCAGAAAGGTTGCAATGAATGGCACAAGGGCTTAATGGTTACACAAGCTTACTCCAGGCAACAAGGTTTTGAAACTAAGTGGCGTAACTAACATAAATTTTGGAGAAAGACACTGAGTTGAGAAAATTTCAATATTTGTTCCAACAATTACCATTTTGACAAGATGGGACATATTTCTAAGAATTTTCCAGCTAGAAGAGAAGAATACAAGAAGAGAAACAAAAGGCATCATGCCCATACAGTTGAAGATGAAGAGCCACCCATGAAGATGTTTAAAGAAAATATTGAAGACTGTGTCTTCATCTCTGCCCTCTAAGGATCGATATCACATGGAGAGGATACTTGGCTCATAGATAGTGGCACTTCAAAGCACATGATAGGCCAGAGAGTCATTCTTTCTATTCTTACCAAAAATGACTTTCCCAAGAAAGTTACACTTGGAGATGATTACCAGTACCCTATCAAAGGAGTGAGAGAGTCCAATTACAAACTTGATTCAGGGGCCCCAATGAAGATGAAGGATGTACTATATGTACCAGGTTTGAAAAAGAACTTGATTTCTACTCCAATTTAGATAAGAAAGGCTTTAGGTTTGCATTCATAGATGGTGAATTCCTCATGTGGCCTAAAGGAAAAACCATAGAAGATGCAATCATTATTGGAAAAAAAGGTGGCCTGTATAAATTAAAAGGTCACTCAGAAGAAACCTTGACACACTCCACTGAGAGTCCATGTGAAATTTGGCATAGAAGACTAGCTCACATCAACTACAAAGCATTACCATATGTGAGAAAGGTAGTTACAGGTCTACTTGGATTCAAGGTTGACCATGAAGGTGTGTGCAATGGATGTGAATAAGGAAATAACATCAAGAACTCTTTCTCAAAGAGTGACAATAAAGAAGGAGTATTAGAGCTCATCCACTCAGATGTATGTGGCCCAATTCCATCAACCTCCATTAGTGGGTATGTATACTATGTATAATTTATTGATGACTATTCTCGCAAGACTTGGGTTTACTTCTTGAAATCAAAAGATGAAGTGTTTGGAAAATTCAAGGAATTCAAAGCCTTGATAAAGAATCCATATAAAAGAAAAATCAAGACACTCAGGTCAGATAATGGAGGATAATACACCTCAATAGGGTTTGTAAAAAAGTTGGGATTAAGAGGGAGCTCACCACTCCCTACAATCCTCAACAAAATGGTGTAGCATAAAGGAAGAAAACAACTATAATGGAAGCAGTGAAGAATATGATCCATGATCAAGATATTCCAATGCACTTATGAGCAGAAGCATCAAGAACAATAGTGTATGTACAAAACAAATTATCCCATAGTGCACTTGGGTTCAAAACCCCCGAAGAAATGTTCTTCGGAAAGAAGCCATAATTTGTAGATTTTAACCTTGTACAATATTTACTGTAAACATATTTTCAGTAAAAGAACATAAAAGATACAATGGAAAATACAAACATTACACATAGATTTGTCCCTTGAAAACCCAAACCAGGAAAACCAACATATTCTATATTCATTCATAGTGATACATTGTTTACAATACAATATACATATAGGAGCTAGCGACATCCAAAACCCTAACCCAATGACCTAGATTAGTCAACAACCCTAATTCCTTAACCGAAAATAGAAAAACAACGACAAAAACCATGTACCAAAAAACTTCCCAACAATGGACACAAAAATTGAGGCAACATGAAAAATGAGGCCAAAATGAAACACATTTCCCGAGGAAAATACTACTACTCATGCAAATAATATAACACATTCCCAAAATTCTCCCACTTGTTGTTTTCTTTGCATACAGGGGGTTACAGGGTTATACAGTCAACAATCTAGGGCAACAATTCCCATGGATCCTCTACACCAAGAGAACTTCTCAGTGCTCACAGAATTTGTTAATGAATCTGCAACATTATTCAAAGTGTCCTCCTTCATCAACAATACTTTATTTTATTCAACCATGTCTCTCACAAAGTGATATTGAATATCAATATGCTTTGTCTTTGAATGATAAGCCTGGTTCTTCGCTAGAAAAATTGTACTCTGAATGTCACAATCTATCCTTACAACTTGTTGTACCAACCCTGTACCTAAACACAATATTTGTAACCATATTGTTTCCTTACTCGCATGAGTGGCTTCCATGTATTCAACTTCTGTAGTTGAAAGTGCCACTACAACCTATCTTTTTCTCATCCAACTTATTGCAGCTCCAAACAGGTTAAACACATACCCACTTATAGATCTACAACGATCCATATCTACATCCTAGTCTGCATCCACAAAGCTATGTATATCCACCACTCTTTCCAATACCGATCTTCTTTGGTAGCACAATCCATAGCTCGCAGTGCCACACAAATACCTGAAAACCCTTTTTACTACTGTCCAATGCTCCTTCCCTGGTTTTGACATATACTCTGGTCTAGTACAAGCCATTGCATATATCAAATTTCCAACTTCACTCACATATGGACCACGAGACATGTCCTCCTCCTCTTCATGTGTCTTGGGACACTGATCCGCAGATAAATTTACACCAACAAGAATTGGGAAATTGACCGGTTTACATTCCTACATATTAAACCTATGCAATATTGTCTTGACATATTTTCTTTGATTTAACCAGAGTTTCCTGTTTTTCCCATCTCTTTTAATTTCCATGCCCAAAATGAAATTTGAAGCACAAATATCCTTCATGTCAAATTTAGAGGACAACTGAGTTTTCACATCCTGGATAATCTCCTTGTTGTTTCCTATCAGCAACATGTCATCCACATACAAGACCAAATAAATCAACTGATCACCAACTAATTTAAAATGCACATAGTGATCCTTTATGCTTCTTGTGAAGCCAAGTCCCAACATATACATATAAAATTTTTGATACCACATCCTTGGTTATTGTTTTAAACCATACATGGACTTATTCATCTTGCATACCAGCTCCTTCCTTCCCTTCACAACATAACCTTCTGGTTGCTTCATATATATTTCTTCTTTCAGATCCACATGTAGGAATGTTGTCTTCACATCCATCCATTCTACTTCAAAATCAAATGCAGCGACAATAGATAACATAAATATTATAGAGGTTAACTTGGAAACATGAGAAAAAATCTCACCAAAATCAATTCCCTCAACCTAAGAATAACCCTTTGCTACTAACCGAGCTTTGTATTTCTCCACTTTTCCTTCTGTATTCAGATTCCTTTTAAATACCCATTTGTTGCCAATGGGATTTCTTCTAGTTGGAAACTCCACGAGATCCCAAGCCTCATTCTTATCCAAGGATGTCATTTCTTCATCCATGGCCTTTTTCCAGAGATTTCCATCCTCTGAATCCATTGCCTCCCTGGCATTTCTAGGATCATCATTAGTAATAGACAAAGAAAAATTTGAATGGAAATCATATGGAGTATACCTTTCTGGTAGCCTTCTTTCTCAAACTGATCTCCTAAATACTAGAGTATGATGATCTTCTTCTTCTGATTCATGTTCTTCTATAGAATTTGATTCACCTTCCTTTAAATCAAACTCTATTTTCTTTGGTTCTTACTTACTTGGTAGGACTTCCTATTTAACAACATCCTTCATTTCTCTAAATACCACATCTCATCTATACACTACCTTCTTAATTTCTTGGTTCCAAAGCTTATAAACTTTGATACCATCTTTATATCCAATAAAGATACACTTTCCAGCCTTCTTATCTAGCTTACTCTTGTTTTTCTTTGGAACACGAACATATGCATCACAACCAAATACCTTGAGATGTGTGAGAGAAGGTTTCTTACTAGTCCATACCTCTTGTGGAGTCTTGTCATCCAGGGCTGATGAGGGTGATCTTTTGACCAGGTAACATGTAGTACCCACTGTCTCTTCCCATAATTCTTTCCCCAACCCGACACCATTGAGCATGCACCTTGATTTTTCCATCAGTGTCTTGTTCATCCTTTCTACAACTCCATTTTGCTGAGGTGTATATGGAGTAGTCTTGTGCCTTGCTATACTACGCTTCTCACAGAATTCTTCAAATTCATTCCTGCAGAACTCTCTGCCATTATCTTTCCTCAACAACTTAATTCTTCTCTCTATTTGATTCTCAACAAGAGTCTTGAACTCTTTAAACCTGTCAAAGACTTTAGATTTCTTCTTGAGGAAATATATCCAAGTATTCCTCTAGAATTAATCTATAAATGAGACATACTGCATAGATTTTCCCAATGACGGGATCGATACAAGTCCAAAAACATCACTATGAACTAGCTATAAATTTCCTTCTACCCTCGTTGCACAAGAGGGGAATATTACCCAATTATACTTCACATATACACAATGTTCACATAAATCAAAATCTAGAGAGCAGTTAGACATACCTTCAACCATACCTTTACCATGTAGTAGTCGAAGACCCTTCTCTCTTATATGCCCCAGTCTTTGATGACACAACATAACCTTTTCTCCAGAGACTATAAGAGTTCTTTCTTCTTCAAATCCAATATCAAGAACAATGGAACTATTGCACCCATCACAAATAGTGCTTCCTTGCTTCTTATACAGAGTTCCAAACAAAACTCCCTTCAACAACACCATTGCTCCTCGAACCATCCTGTAGGTTTCCTTTTCAAATATTGTTTTTACCTCTGCATCGTCCATTTTTCTTAAAAAATCAAATTTATGGCCAAACCTGGGATGTGTAGAACACCAGGTAGTGTTCTAATCCTTCCATCTATGAGCCTCAACTTGAATTTTCCTCGTCCTATGATTATGGTTGTCGAATCATCACCTAAGAAAACATTACCTCCATCCTACCTTTCATATTCGCAGAACCACTCCCCATGGGGAGTCATATGAAAGGATGCACCAGAGTCAACCAACCATGCCTCATGATCTGCATGTGTGCTTGAAGAAGCCAACTACACATCCCCTCCTTCTTCCTTGGAGTTTTTTTCTTTTGTAGAAGGAGATTCTTCAGATCCCTTATTTTCTCAACTTTGGTTCTACACTGCTTTTTGTAGTGCCCTTATTTTCCACATCTCCAACCTATCTTTACAAAATTTCTAGGAGATTTATATCTACCCTTAGAGTTAGATATCCCACTTGAGAAATTAGATCCATTTCTTTCCTGGGAATGTCCTCTTGCAAATAATGTGTCTGTGCTCTATCCTTCCATATTCTTTTGTCTCATATCCTCTGACAACAATGATGAGACCACTTCATCAAAATTCAAGGTAGTTGTATTACTACCTATGGCCACAACTAGACTATCCCACAAGTCTGGTAAATAACACAATAAACTGATACATTTATCTTCATCTAAAATTTTAATCTCAAGAGATACTAACTAAATTACCATAGTATTGAAGGAGTTCAAATGCTCTGCCACTGAGTCTCCATCTCTCATCCTTAGATTATACAACTTCTTTCTCAGGAATAGTTTATTTACTAGGGACTTAGACTGATGCAACTTCCCAAAATTATCCCATAAATCCTTGGTTTTAGATTCCTATGACACATTCAGTAATATTGAATCTAAGAGACACAGTTAGATTGTGCTCTTCGCCTTCCGATCCAACTTTTTCCAGTCATTTTCTAAAGTTCCCGTGGGTGCAATACTTGGATCTATTGCGACCACTGATCTCTTTCCACCAACACATCTTCCATATTGAGCTTCCACAGCTCAAAAAGTTTCCCATTGAACTTTTCGATCTCCATTTTTGAATTGCTCGCCATTTATTTTCACCTGAAAAACCAATACCACAGATCTGCCACTGTAACAATGCTTATCATAGTCCCAAGCCAAACATTTGACCACAAAGGTGTCCCTCTGAAGCCAACCTCACTCTGATACCAAATGTAGATTTTAACCTTGTACAATATTTACTGCAAACAGATTTTTAGTAAAAGAACATAAAAGACACAATGGAAAATACAAACATTACAAAGATATTTTTCCCCTGGAAATCCAAATCGAGAAAACCAACATATTCTATATTCATTCATAGTGATACATTGATTACAATACAATATACATATAGGAGCCATCGACATATAAAACCATAACCTAATGATCTGGATTAGTCAACAACCCTAATTCCTTAACCGAAAATAGAAAACCATCAACAAAAACCATGTGCCGAAAAAATGCCCAGCAATGGACACGAAAATTGAGGAAACACAAAAATGAGGCAAAAATGTGACACATTTCCTGAGGTGTTATATTCATGAAAATAATGAAACACATACCCAACAGAAGTAATCCATCCCATTATATTTGGCTGCCCAGTTTTTGTACACATTCCGAAAGAGAAGAGAACCAAGATGGACCCTTCAGGAAAGAAGGGAATATTTGTTGGATATTGTGAGGTCTCAAAGGCCTTCAGAATTTATATATCGGGTTACCATCACATTGAGATCAAGAGAGATGTAACCTTTGATTAATATGAAACACTCAATAAATCAAGAAGATTCCATCTTGAAGAAGTATATGAAGAAGAGCTTATAGCTCCCAGAGTTGCATAACTAGTAAGGGAAGTTATAGTTTCTTTTGATGATGAGATTCATGAAGATCATGATATAATAGAATCTCAAGAACCTCCCCATATGACGATATCTCACAAGAGAAATCCAACTTGGGCAAGGGAACTTATTTAATATGGAGAGAAGTATGGTGCCCCAGAATGTACCATGAGACACGTCAAGAAACCCAAGCCATTCTCCAGTTATATGGCTTTGATGTGTGATCTCTTAGAGAAGGAGCCTACTTTCTTTGAAGAAGTCATTCATAAGAAAGAATGGGTAGATTCCATGACAAAAGAATACCAATCCATTATAAAGAATGATGTATGGGAAATAGTTCCCAGACTAAAGAGAAAATATGTCGTATCTTCCAAATGGCTATACAAGATAAAACATGCTACTGATGGAAGTATTGAGAAATACAAAGCAAGGTTTGTAGCTTGTGGCTTTTATCAAAAGGAAGGCATTGACTATGAAGAGACGTTTTCTCCTGTAGCCATATACACTTCTATTAGAACCATCATAGCCCTTGCAACTAAGATGAAGTGGAAGTTACACTAGATGGATGTGAAAACAACCTTCTTGAATGGTGTCATTGAAGAAGAAGATTATATTGAACAACCTCAAGGGTTTGAAGTTGAAGACAGAAAGATTCATGTATTCATATTGAAGAAGTATTTGTATGGATTGAAGCAAGCTCCTAGATCTTGGTATGGAAGAATTGACAGTTTCCTGGCAAGCTTGGGCTTTACCAAGAGTAAAGATAATTCTAACCTTTACTTCAATATTATGAATGATGATCCTGTTATATTGTTGTTTTATGTGGATGACTTATTATTATCTAGAGAAGAAAATCTCATCACTGACTGTAAGAAGAAGCTCACTGCAGAATTTGAGATGAAATACTTAGGCCTAATGCACTATTTCTTAGGTCTTGAGGTTTGGCAGAGCCCAGAGAAGATATTACTCAACCAAGGGAAGTATGTAGTTGAAATACTCAAGAGGTTTGATATGTTGGAGTGTAAATCCATGAATACACCCATGGAAACTAAGTTGAAGCTCTTGGTTGATACTTCGTCAGAATTGGTTGATGCTACGCTATACAAACAAATCATTGGATCGTTGATGTATCTGAAAAAAACTAGGCCAGATATATGTTTTGTTGTGAACACCTTGAGTTAGTATCTAGTTGAACCCAGATGTGTTCACCTTGTTGTTGCAAAACATGTGATGATATACCTTAAGGGTATGTTGGAATTTGTTCTCTATTATAATGGAGATCATGAATTCAGACTGATTGGTTATACAGATTTAGATTGGGCATGAAGTGTTTCTGATAGAAAGATAAATTCAGGATGTTGTTTTAGTCTGGGGTCAGCCATGACTTCATGGAAGAGTATGAAGCAATCTAGTATTTCTCTCAACACAACAAAATCATAATACATTGCTGCATGTTCCTCCAGTTGTGAAGCCATATGGATACAGAAGTTGTTGATAGGTCTATTTGATCTGGATATGGAAGAAATTGCAATTCTATGTGATAACCAGAGCTGCATAAAGATGATAGAGAACAATGTGTTCCATGAAAAGTCGAAGAACATAGAAATATGATATCACTACATTCGTGATATGGTGTAGAGGGGAGCCATAAATATCTAATATGTTGGCACATATGAGAAAGCTGCAGATGTGTTGACTAAACCTTTGTTGTGTGTAAAGTTTGATCACTTTTGAGACAATCTTGGTATAGTCCGAAAGGACCTCCCTTGAAAGGGGGAGTGATGTTGATGATAATATGGTATCCTGACCAATAACGTGTAGCTCAGTTAGGATTTTATATCCTGGGAGACCAATCATCCTTGGACAGATTCTGAATGTCTGGTAAGGACGGTCTGTCAGAATACCTATGCATGTATTAGCTTCGTTAGGATTTTTATAATCCTATGGAATCTTATGATTCCTAGGAATATCTCAAAGGTCCAGTAAGGATGGTCTATCAGAGTACCACGTGGTAGCTCCATTAGGATTTTATATCCTAGGGAATCTCCTTAGGGATTGTCAGAGTACCAAAAAATGTTGTAACATCTGCCTCATTCTTTTGCCCCATGATGATGATGATGTTTTTGCTCCAACCTTCGTGTTGTGATGATGTTGTTTCTCCAACCTCTATGTTTTGATGATGATGTTGTTTTTATTGATGTTATTATTGATGATGGTGATGTATTAGTGTTATACTAATTGATGTTGATGCAGATGATGATGATTCCATTCGAGCTCCATGATGTGGATGATGATAATGATGATGAGAAAAAACTTCGATGATTTATATATATGCCAGTTAGTGTTCCAGATGTTGTTGATGTTGTTTGCCTCTCTCTCTCCTAATGATGTTGTAGAATACCCTTCTTGTTAAGGGGGAGTGTTGAAATATTGTAACTATAAAGAGTATTCTATTTTTTATTGAGTTATTATTCATTAGATCAATCCCCTTTTGTGGACTGATCATGTCGGACTTTGTACTTGACCAATCTCATTTTGTGGATTGGTCAAACCCTAATTATATTATTCTAATTAAGAAGTCACTGCCCAGACCTAATTAAAGTGGTTTTAACCACTAAGAAGAGAAGTTGGCCCTGCCCAGTGAAGAGACACCTTTTCATCATCTGCCAGCTAGTATAAATAAAGGAGGCTAGCACCTCATTTTTAAGCTTACTCATTCACGCATCAAGTGTGCAATTTTCGAGAGTTGTAGATGGGAGAAGAAGGAAGAGAGAGGGACATTGCTTAGTGTTGGATATTCTCTAGTGTTTTGATTTATTGTCTTGGCATTGTATTGGCTATCTATATTAAGGAATTTTTTGCTGGGTTTTCTCCCCCATGAGAGTTTCCCATGATAAATTTTGTGTATCTTGTGATTGTGTTTCTCTCAGTGATCCTACCTATGCTAGTTTTATCTAGTAAATTGAAAAGAAAATTAATAGTTGATAAAAGAACTTAACACTTTGTTTTGTTTTCAACTCACTTAGTCAATTCATGGTGGAGCCTCAAAGAGTACACTGGGTGGTAGTGAAACATGTGCTCAGGTACCTTATGGGTACGATGGATTGTGACCTAAACTATGAGAGAGGGGATGGAGTTGGATTGATTATCTACACTGATTCAAATTGGGTAGGATGTGTCAGTGACATGAAGAGTACCTCAGGTTGTTGCTTTGGATTGGGTTCAACAATGGTGTCTTGGTTAAATCAAAAGAAAAAGTTGGTTTCTTTGAGTTCTGCATAGGATAAGTATATGGTAGCCAGTTAGGAAAGTTGTGAGGCCATTTGTCTTCACAAGTTGTTGGTTGGGATATTTGGAGTGTAGATGAGGCCCACGATGATCTACTGTGACAATCAAAGTTTCATTAAACTCTCTAAGAATCCAATTTTTCATGACAGTTCTAAGAACATCGACATTAGATATCACTTCATCCAGGATTATGTTTAGAGAGGAGCAGTTAATATACTATGTATATCTATAGATGAGCAGGTGGCAGACATCCTCACAAAATTTTTGGGGAGAGGGAAGTTTGTGCTTTTCAAAGATAATCTTGGGGCGGTGAGGAACACTTTACTCAATAAGAGAGAGTTTTGAATTAAAAAAAATAAAGTACCAGGGACGTGTTTCTCATTACCTAGGTGCCTAAGGGAAAGAAAGTGTCCAATGTGGTCGCTGGTGCATTGATTTCATTTGAGATGAAACTAAAAGTGAATTTATGAAACTTAAGTGAAGTGGGTGAATGAAAATACATTTCATCACAACCATCCATCTAGTCTATTCTCCACTGTTAGATTAGATGCCCCTTCACCTTCCCTCATGAGGTCGAATTAGGGAAAGGGGGGCCCCATTCCATTAACATTCTTCATGAGTTTAGAGAGTGCAAGAGAAAAGAGAGTTGAGTTGAGGAAGAAGAAAGAACTTGCTGGAAAGAGGCACATATTTCAAGGTAGGGTACATCATGCAAATTGAGGCAATAGATACAACAAGTACAGGGTCATACAATACCGATTCTAAGCAGCCTATACAACAAATTATTGGCATAGAAATTGAGGTTGAAAGATGCACCAATTTCTGGGAGGTATTGGCACAGAAACCAAGGGAGAAGTAGCCCCAAATTTCTGTTAAATTACATCAGCAAGCTGGCAAAAGTTTCTAGGTGAACTTTATAACATTTATTTTTTGACAAATGTATTGTGTACGAATTTTTGGGCACAAAAATTGAGGCGCTGGAGGTATGGTTTTCTATGATGGATTTTGGGCACAAAAAAATGAGATAAGTTTGTGTATAGTTTTTGAAGATGACTGTTGTAACAAATTATTTCTTAGAGATCTGAAAATAACAAAAAACCCCTCTCTCAATGGTTTTTCCCTTGTGGTTTTTTCCAAGGTTGAAGTTCGACCAAAAATATCTGTGTGAAAGTTTTTATTATGTTTTATTTATGAGTTATATTGTTCTAGCATACTTCATGTGTTTCTGTTCATGAGAATTTAATTTTCTTGTTAGTAATTTGCAACCAGAATTTACAATGTGGGTTGGGCATTAAACTATGTGTCTCAGTGAGACTTGAAACCAGTTTGGGGTCTGAAATTTATACATATAGTTTTTGAGATCATAGCTTGTGAGGTTAAAGTTTGCGAGGTTAAATTTCCTGAGGTCATAGTTCTTGAGGTCAAAGTTCCTTAGGTCATAGTTCCTAAGGTCAAAGTTTCTAAGGTCAAATTTCTTGAGGTCAAATTTCCTGAGGTCATAGTTTCTGAGGTCATAGTTTTAGAGGTCAAAGTTCCAAAGGTCATAGTTCCTGAGATCAAAGTTCCTAATTTCATAGTTCCTAACATCAATTTCCTTAGGTCATAGTGTCTTGGGTCATAGTTCTTGAGGTCAAAGTTCCTGAGGTTACAATTCTCGAGGTCAAAGTTCCTGAGGTCATATTTCCTCAAATCAAAGTTCCTCCGGTTAAAGTTCTTGAGGTCATAGTTCCTAATGTCATAGTTCTTGAGGTCAAAGTTCTTGAGGTCATAGTTCCCGAGGTCATAGTTGACGAGGTCGTAGTCCCTGAGGTCAAAGTTCCTAAGGTCAAATTTTCTTAGGTCATAGTTCTCGAGGTCATAGTTTCGAAGGTTAAATTTCCTAAGGTCATACTTCCTGAGGTCAAAGTTCCTAATTTCAAATTTATTAAGGTCATAGTTCGTGAAGTCACAGTTCATGAGGTCAAATTTTGTTAGGTGATCATTCATTTGGTCATAGCTGTTAAGGTCAGTGTTCCTAAGGTCATAGTTCTTGAGGTCAAATTTCCTATGATCAAAGTTTCTAAGGTCAAAGTTACTAAGATCAAAGTTCATGAGGTCAAATATCCTAAGGTCATAGCTCCCGAGGTTGAAGTTTATAAGGTCATATATCTAGAGGTTATATAATTCACAAGGTCAAAGTTCCTAATGTAAAATTTCCTTAGGTTATAGTTCTTGAGGTAAACATTCCTAAGGTCAAATTTCCTAAGGTCATAGTTCTTGAGGTCAAAGATCATGCAGTCATTTTCCTAAGGTCAAAGTTCCTCAAGTCATAGATCCCAAGGTCATAATTTCAGAGGTCATAGTTCTGGAGGTCGTATTTCCTAAGGTCATAGTTACCCAGGTCAAAGTTCCCGAGTTCATAGTTATTGAGGTCAAAGTTCCTCAAGTCAAAGTTCCTGAGTTCAAAGTTCCTAGGGTCATATTTCCTGAAGTCATATCTCCTAAAGACGAGGTTCTTGAGGTCAAAGTTCCTCAAGTCATGGTTCTTGAGGTAAAAGTTCCTTAGATCCTGAGGGTGAAGTTCCTTAGGTCATGGTTCCTCAAGTCAAAATTCTTGAGGTCAATGTTCTTGAGGTGTTCTTGATGTCAAAGTTCTTGATGTCAAATTTCTTGAGGTCATATTTCTCGAGGTCAAAGTTTCTGAGGTCAAAGTTCCTCAAGTCATAGTTCCTAAGGTCATAGTTCTTAAGGTCAAAGTTCATAAGGTTAAAGTTCCTGAATTCAAAGTTACCGAGGTCATAGATCATGAGGTCATAGTTCGTGAGGTTAGATTTCCTCAAGTTATAGTTCTTTATCTTTATTAGTACATGGTTGAATTTTTAGAGCACTTCCTATTTAGAGGCAATTTTAGCATTGGATCTTACTTTGTTAGAGTGAGAAGACTACCTGGAGCCCATATCATGGAACAATGGGCCTTAACATTGAGCATTTGAAGCAAGGAAAGGTTGTAAACAATGGAGTTAGGGCTTATATGCTGCAAAAGGAGCTTAATATAGGCCACTCAAGGCTTAAATTATGCACACATGAGATCACACTCTAGTTGAGGGCTTATGTCAGTGACTAGGGGCTAGAACTGAGTGCTAAGGGCCAAAATTTCCACACGTGTCGTCAACAGAATGAGATAAATGGCTAAGAACTAGGTGTATTATACCTCACATGATCAATGAAATATAACATATCTCCCACCCTTAACTTGATCGAATTTTAATGATATCGAGGCATGTGAGAGGTGGTTTTGGAGCATGATATGTGGCCTCATTTCATTGGTTTCACATGACATTTCTATATGGGAAATCCAATCACTTTCCCATGCAATACCACTAGCGGTATCATGGATCCACATGATTGTGTTTTCATTCCGAGAAGATTCAACCAAAAAGGTGGGCCAATCATTAATTGACAAGTTTCCACCTGGACATGATGTGGTTTGACATTTAATAAATGATCGCTAACTAATCAGGTCAATCCATGGCTGACGAAGAGACACATGGACCAACTAGACTTCATTCAGATTGAAAACCATGCCACCTAGGCATCCACCTGGACCAATGATAGTTTTCCACGTGTTCGTTGTACATTTGTGATGTCAGCAATGACATCATCCAAATTTTCATACACTTGGGTAAATTTTATGGTTATTTCCAAGATCAAGTTGCGTGTGTCTTGAAAGCATTGAAATATTTAAGAAGGGGATTTAATCGAGGATTGAGGTAATTTAAAAATTATTGGGTTATGGCCTCAAGTTAAAATTTTCATTTCTCCAACAACTTGTCCATGCTTCGTATGAACTATTTATCCAAGGTCGACATACAAGTAATTTGATTCCCCTTTGATCAATTGTATACTTGGATTGAGAAATTATTCACATTACAACCTAAGAATGGAGTCTAATTCAAGCCTTAGAAAGGCCCCAAAGGCACTGAAGCAACTCACTCCTCAAGATCATTTGGAAGACAGGGAGCGAGATGTCTTTGATCCCAATTTTTTGTATCCTGACATGTATCAATTAGTTAAAAGGGCCCAGAAGGACACCAATAATTTAAAATACTATATGTTTTTTGTGGGATTCGAACCTAGCCCATTCAATAATACCCCAGACCTATCATTTCCCATAAATGGTGGAGAGGTGTGCCTCACATTATTATGTTTAGAAGGAACACATTGCTAATCATGATGGTTATGAGGTTATCTGTTCAATTTCTAGGGAGTCAATTGTTCAAATACTTCCCTCCTACAACCCTGCTGCTACAAAAACCCTATATGAGGATCAATTGCCTACAATATACCATTATTTACCCCAATTAGAAAGATAAAAGTTTGAAAATAAATTGTTACCCGTTAATGCTTTGCTACGTCTAGGTTCTCCCCCATACCCTTCGTCTATTTTCTTAGACATAGCTCGACATGGAATCACTATGATATGTCAGATCTTAGGATATGAAAATGATCATTATGTGAATGAAACTATTTTGGGTTTATTGTCATCTTTCTGTGTTTTAGATTCCACCACTTTGATTAAATATCATTGTGAGGACTATTTGGTTGGGGATATAAATGAACAACTATTGGCTTATCTTGCTACTAAATATTTATGATACCATTCTCATCAAATACATTTGATATTATTTAAAAATGTTGCAACCTTTCAGAAATTAGGCCTATAGGTAACTAATGATGCCTCTGGTGTGAATACTATGATTGAATGGACTGAAGAGATAAGGAGGAAAGAGTGTAATCAAGGTTTCTCTCTCTCTTTGTTAATAAGTACATGAGTTTTGTGTATAGTCTTATTCATCAGGAACAACCCCCTAGAATGTTCAGTGATTTGGATAAGATGCTTCAGTCGACTAAGGAAACTAGTATATGGACCTATTATTTTTCAAAAAAACATACCTTAATCATGGTTTATGGCCTTGAAGGAGAGCCCTACAAATTGCCAGTTTTCCTGACTCCTAGGATTTTTTCTCTAGAGTATATCAAGAAAAGAATGATAGCATATCATCTTCATTTCACTCATCATAAGCAATCAGTCACCTTCAAGCTTCCACATGAAGTGGGACCTTTCTAGTTTAAGATGAGAACTGCACTCATCTTTGTTAAAGACATGTTGTAAAACTTTGATTTTGAAAAGGAAAATAGTTGTATTTATGATCGACAAGGAACCATTTCATCCTGGAAGCATGCTTATCATCATCAACCAAATATTGTAATAGGAAGTACTGCTAAAATGGACACATATGAAGAGGTAAAGCATCTCTTAATGGCACAGGTGCATAATTCACCAATAGATGGATCCAATTCCACAAGGGCCTCCGAAACTTATCAGAAGCTAATAGTTTTATTGGGAAAAAGAGCTCCTAAAATAAAGTTTGTGATGGAAATAAACGATATCATAACCAAGAGTAAGAAACAAGATGAGACTAATATACATGATACCATGGCATATCCTCTCAATAAAGGTAAGGGTGTGTTACATGTGATTGAGAGATCCAATGGAGAAGGATATGCTTCTGTTGAAAATACTCCTCCTTCCCCTTTTATTATACAATATTATCCATCAACCCTATTTTCATCTAGGGAGGTCATATATACTACTATAGGGGGTTCTTCTGAGGCTCAAACCTCCTTTTTTAATTATTATGTTGATATCAGGAGAGATGGTGTAGATGCTAAGAAGCAATTATGCCCTCTAGTCAACTCTCTAACTAAATTGGTTTCAACCATGGATTACAAGGAAAATGCACTAATATTGGCAGTACTAGAGTCAAAGGTGCTAAGGCCTCATATAGCTGCAGACTATGATGTCAATGAGCTCAAATTCCCTTTGGATAATTTTCAACCTAGGGATATGTGTGAACTACACAAAAAAACCAGTAAAATGATGTACATGGGAGTATTCCATGCCTCTGCAAGTGAAAGAAAGATAATGGAATTGACTAGGAATATTAAGAAGCAATTGAAGCATGAAAAAACTGTAGTAAGAGCCAAGACTATTCAAATAAGAGACCTAGGAAAGAAGATTATAGTTCTAAGTGTTGATCCTAATAATCCTAAAGTGATGGAGGATTTGTTGAGTAAGAAAGATAATGAAATCAAAATACTTAAGAAAAGGCTCTACATCCCAAAAACTCAACATGTGCAGATCCATGAACTCCAAACCAGCTATGATGACAACCCATAAGGCTTTGATTGAGATTCCTTGATTAAATCTATACATAAGTAAAGGTTATCCTTGTCAACATCATCATCTATAAGTTTTTCAATCTCATTCCTTACTTATGCAACATTGAACAAAGATATTGAAACCAAGAGCCTTGTTTACAAAACAATGAATAATATTGTTGGAACTAGGAGCAATGCATATGAAACCAAGATCAATTTACAAAATGTTGAACAAATCTAGTGCCACTATGAACATTTGGTGGTGGAACCATGATAAATATTTACACAACAATACATAATGTTGGTGGAACCATGAGTAATGCATATAAAACCGAGCAATTGATTAGATCTTGAACAAAGTTCGTGGAACATTGAACATGTGGTGGTGGTGAGATCTGATTACATCACCATGAATAATGTTGGTAGAACCATGAACAATGTTGATGCATAAGACCACCAATATCCCTTAGTTTTATGCATAACACCTATTTCCCTTTGAATCACTTTGAGGTTAATAACATCATAGAATTGTGAGCACATCATTGAAATTCTTAAAAGAAAAAAAAATGGAAAAAGTCTATTACAAATTTGGGTATAATATCCCTTAATTAACTCTTGTAAAAAATGTCATAAAACATTATATAGGTCATCCATAGTGTGATCCTTTGTTCATGAGTGTCTCTACAACATGTGAGTATAGGGTTAGAAAATAAAATATGTGTACTTACATGCAATTTTCAATGTGCTTAAATTATATGTAATGTGAATAAAATTAAAATAGTATACAATCGATAATTTATTTGTACACTTTTTAAAGAAAACTATAATACTTATTTTTGGTGACTATTAAATTCAAAGTAAATTATTTATTTCCATTCTGTTTATTTTTGTAAGTGAGTTGACATTCTATATTACTGAGTAAAATATTGTACAAAAAAAGGCTGCGGGGTGTCCCTTGATCTGCCAAAAGGAAACCGGATCAAGGGTCCCCAAGCTACGCCATCTACCTTAGTGAAGGGATGGCTAGGTCGCCACTCACGGAAACCGACCCAGGGATGGCTAGTGATTTCTTTTTCTTCTACTACTCCCCCCTTCTTGGTCTCTGGAATTGCTACTAGTTGGTCTGTTGTTATCCCTGATGCTTCTTATTTTATAGAGTTTCCCTAGAAGTGATCTTCTCTAGGTAATCATTTGTCTCTCATAAAGGCATATCTTTCGGTCCTTTATCTCTGTTTCTGAGTGTGTGCATTTGGGAGCTCTGTCGTCGTTCCAATGACAATCTTTTGCCTTGCACTATGTTCTCCAATCATTTCCTCCCTTGGTACCTGTGCATGGATGAGGTGTACCCATACCTTCTCTCAAGATATCCCTTTGGTCTTCTTCCTTTTCCAGCGGCAGCTTACCCTTTCCATTCTCCCATGACTAGCCCTTGTACTTCCTTCTATTGACAATACCTTGGTATTGTACCCCTTCTTGTGGTGTGACTGTGATCTACATTATAACTTGTGTTTAAAAGGTGGCCTACCGGATTCATCCTGGATCCTATTTTCCCTTCATTTAATTCTGTGTCTCTAGCCTCGATGCAGTCGTCCGTACTTTCGTTGTCGTCATAGTCCTTTTTCGATAGTTGGGTACAGTCTATCCAAAACTAGCCACTTGGGATGTTAATCCATGTGGCATCCAATTCTGATCCTTCCTTGTCAACCCCTTCATTAGCAATTCTATCTGTGAGTCCATTTGCTGACTTGCGGACCCAACGCAACTCCACTGTGATCCCTGTCTGCAAATGCTCCTGAATCTTCTGTAGATAGTACACCAAGTGCCAGTGCCTCTGTATTTTTCCCACTTTGGTGTCATTTTGGAGTTTCCTTACTGTGTTGATGACTAGCATGGAGTCTCCTTCCACTATTACGTTTTCCATTCCTTCCCTGTGTAGTATCTCCAGGCTTGTCTCCAGTGATTCAAATTCTACAGTGTTGTTTGTTGAGTTCCCCAAACTTCATGTGTATAGTCAGATAATTCTCCCCTGATTGTCCTTGATTCCTCCCCCCATACCGGTCTGTCCTGGGTTACCCTTCGATGCCCCATTGAAATTTAGCTTGAGGGAGCCCTCTGGTTGTGGTTTCCAATTGCTCTTGCCTAAACTTAGTTGCGGCACCCGTCTCACTTGATTGGGGTTGTGTCTTCCTTTCACTTGGAAAGCCTCTAAAATTCTGAGATCCTGATCAGTGACTTGCGCTCCTCATGTTTGGAGGTTGTGGATCTGTATTGTTTCCCTTGTCATGGATATTATTGTTTTTGTGATCTTTCCAACCATCTAGATTTGGTTCCTGAAGATGCACTGGTTCCATTCCTTCCAAATTTCCCAAATGATCACGCTGGAGGTGAGGGTCCAACAAATATTCACCTCTTCGTTGTCCCAGTATTTTTCCTTCAAGGTGTTTATAGTTGCGGAAATATTTCCTCTGATCCTATTAGACTGACGGAAAATGCCTGCCACCTGGTCCCATAATTCTGTTGTGTAGGGACATTCATCCAAGAGATGGTTCATTGTTTCCTCCTTTTCTTCACATAGGTGGCATCTTGAAGGGCCTATGAAACCTCTCTTCTTTAGGTTCTCCCAATTTAGGATTCGATTGTGTAGTATTAGCCACTGGAATATTTTTATTTTTGGCCATTGGGGGCTATTCTAGAGCTTGTCCCTTTGATGTGCCACAACTTCTTAGTTCTGGTTTGTTATGTAGTTGCATACTTATTTAAGATTGAATTCCCCACCTGCTTTGTGCCCCCATATCCGCTGGTCATTTCCATCTGTGACTGCAATTTTCCTTCTCCCCAATTCCTCCTCCACTTCTTTAACTATTGTTGCGGTCTGGTCTCTAGTCCTTCGGGTGAGAGTGTTCCAGATTCTCCATTTGTTGCGCTCTGCTTCTTGTTTCTAGTAATGGTAAACTTGGCTTTTTCCTTGCACCATCATCTCATGTTGGAGTTCCTCCCGGCCCAGTTGTTCCATTTTAGGTTCCTTTTGCTAGGCATCCTACCAAAATCTGGTGGTTATGCCATTCCTTGTTTCCCAAAAGATGTGTGTCTGGATCCAGGTCCTGTTGCACCAGGCTAAGTTCCAGATGGCTGAAACCTCCCTGGTGCCTCTGAAGCGGATTTTGTACTGGTTACTAAAATCCGTGGCGTACTTTTCCTTCCACAGGTTAACCCATGGCGTGGTCATTTCTTTGACCCATCTCCACCAAAGCTTCGGCCCATAGGTGTTGTTGGTTACTTGTGGGTTGTGTAGCCCAAGGCCTCCCTTTCTCTTTGGCTTACACACCTTTTCCCAAGCCACTAGTGCCCATTTTTTCCTTGTTTTCGCTCCATGCCATAGGAATTCCCTTTGTATGGTTATTATTTTTTGTAGAATTTCTTTGGGAGCTAGGAAAACTGACATTATAAATGTTGGGATAGCTTGCAAAACCAACTTGGTTAGGATAAGTCTTCCTACCAGGTTGAGGGATTTGAAATTCCAATTGTTTACCCGATCTTGAAGCTTGTTGACTATTCCTTCCCACATTGACATCTTGTAGGATTCGTCTATTAGGCGGATGCCTAAGTACTTGGTTGGGAGGGTTTTGCGTTCAAAGCCTAGGATGTTGGCTAAATTCCTTTGGATAGTTGGGTTGGTGTTAAAGAAGAAGATCATTGATTTGGACTGTTTTATCTCAGCCCCCGAGGCTTCCTCAAACTCATCTAAGATTCATCTGTAGGATTCCACTTCCTTGACTGTGGGCATGCCATGAAGTAAGGTATCATCCACGAACTGTTGGTGTGTGGAAGTTGGACAATTATCGTAAGGTTTGATACCTTTTATTTCCCTTGTTGCGGTTGTGATTTTTATGCTTCAACTAAGTCCTTCCATCATTAAGATGAATAAGAAGGGGGACAATGGGTCTCCCTATCCGATTCCTCTCATGGACTAGTATGGTTTGGCAGGGGCTCCATTTACTAGTAGTGAGAAGCTTGTTGTGGATACTAGGTTGGTTATCCATCGGATCCAGTGTTGGGTGAAGCCGAAGGCTTCCAAGGTTCTGACCATATAGTGCCAACTAATTTTGTCGTAGGCTTTCAATAGGTCCAATTGTATTATCATTACCCCTCTTTTCTAAAGCTTCAGGGTGTGGATTAGTTCACGGGCTTGGATAATATTGTCCATTATTTTCCTTCCTTCTATGAACCCCGCTTTCTCTTGTGACACCAAGGTGGGTAGTAGTGGTTTCAATCTATTGTCTATAACCTTGGAAATTATCTTATACAGCACATTGCACAGTGCTATTGGTCTGTAATGATCAAGAGTTTTGGATTCATTTTATTTTGGGATGAGTGTTATCAAATAGCATTTAGTGTTTTCAGGAAGGAGGTTGACCTTCTAGAGTCTTCCACTACCTTGTAGACATCCTGTTTGACAAATTCCCAACAAGCTTTGGAGAACTCTGCTGTGAACCCATCTAGGCCTGAGGATTTTCCATTGGGCATTTTCTGGAGTGCTTGGTCTATTTCTTCCTCTGCAATGGGCTTGATCAAGTTTTTGTTTTGTTCTTCTGTTACCAGGCAAGGGATATGTTGGGTCACCTTTTGTATGGCCTCTGTTCTATCTTGGTTAGGTTCCTAGGTGATCCTATGGAAGTGGTTTACCAGATTTGTTTTGATGTCCTTATGGGACTCTCTTTCTATTCCATTCGGGTCCCTTATCTTCGAGATTTTTTTATGGGCTCTTATGGCCATGGTTGTTCTGTGAAAGAACTTGGTGTTCCTTTCCCCTTCCTTTAGCCATCTGATCCAGAAATTTTGTCGCCAGAGAGTTTCTTCCTGCTGGCATCTTTCATCCCATTCTCGGGTCATCTAGATCTCCTCCTTTTTCCGTTTCTCATTGTAGCCCTCCAAAATGCAAGTTTCCTGGAGTTTTTTCATTTTTCCTTCTATGTTTTTCTTCGCTTGGTTTATATTCCTAAAGGTGTCCTTGTTCCACTCCTTGAGCCTATATTTGATATATTTTAGTTTCTTGTAGAGTTTGAACATCTTTATCCCTTTTTCTGGTTGCTCTTCACTCCACCACTATTTTATATTTTCCTTGAAAGTCGGGTTTTCCATCCAAAATTTCTCGAATCTAAAGGGTTTGTTCTTTGGTGTGGTCTAGAATCCTGCTTCTAGTTGCACTGGCCAATTATCAGATCCCCCCCATGGAAGGTTGTTGCAGTCTAAGGTTATCCCCTACATAATGACTGACTCTGTTTCTACCTGATGTTGGCTCATTCACTTATTATTCTAGGTGAAATGGCCATTTTTGGTTTTCATATATACCATTTCCACTGTGTCTATGAATTTTGAAAATTCCTCTGCACATCTATCCAATCTTCTTGTCCCTCCTTTTTTCTCCGCAAGTGATGTGATGATGTTGAAATCCCCAGATAGGATCCAATGGAGGTTGTTGGATTGGTTTTTGAGGTCTGCTAGTTCGCTTAACATTCCTCTTCTATCCTCTGGCACCTGGGGTCCATACACATTAGTGCATAAAATCTCCTCTCTGTTCCCAATGATTTGCATGCGGACCGTAATGTTATGCCTTATCGCTTCGGCTGCTATTAGGCTTAGTACTTGTGGTTTCCATAGGGTGAGGATGCCTCCTACCATTTGGTGGCCTCCAATGGCCACCATCTTGTTCTTGCGCCATTGTTGTTGACTGATTGTTTCCATTCTTTCTGTATTACACTTGGTTTCTTGGATAAAACAAAGATCTGGTTGTTCCTGTTTTAGTCTAATCCTAAGGATTCATTGTTTTCTTGGGCTATTTAGGCCTCTTATATTCCAATTTATAACCTTCATTTAAACATGCAAGGGGGATTTGGGGAATTTTTTTTTTATCTTACCTGAGTTTATCAGTAGCGCTCCAAGCTCCTACAAGGATACACTATTGGATTTCTTGCCTTTTTTCCTCCACGTCTGTTTGGGTGAGAGTTGTGGTTGTACCTCACCGACTTTGACTCCTAGGTGTCCAATCTCATCGTGTGCTCACTTTTGGCCTCTATATTTGGCTTCCTCCTTTAGGAGGAACAGGTACTGGATGCAATCTAGTTTCTTTGTTGGTACATTGTCCACTCCCCGTCTTTTCCATTGGTCCAATATGTTCGTGAGGTCTATCCCTTCCCTTTCCACAAGGTCTCTGAGTTTTATATCTTCTGTGCCTACTTTTCTTGGTGTCATTTCCACCTCTCCCTCTGCGTCTTGCATGGGGGTGTTTTCGTCTTTGATTTCTCCTTCCATCGGGGTTGCGCAACTTCCTTGTTCCTTTTGGTTGTTAGGTCGGTCGGTGGGATCGTTTGGTTTTTGTTTTCAGATTTCTTGAGCTGTTGCTATATCCTTCTTGGCCTCTTCCCCTTGATTGGTTTTATCTCTTCCTTCTGGGCTCAACCAGACTTCTGGGTTATTCCCTGCCTGGGATTTTCTCTTCCTTTTGTTTCCTAATTTTTATTAAGAGGCAATTCCCTGATAAGGTGGCCATGTTCGCAAAATATTTTACATTAGAAGGGGATTGGTTCATAATCAATGTTTTGGATCCATTCCTCATCCCTGAATTTGAGGCATATCGCTTCTGGGAGTGCTCCCAACACATCCATCTCTATGCATATTCTTGCGTAGGATGTGTATCTCCCTTTCAGGGTTGCTTCTGTGGTATTTATATATTTCCCTAGTTTATTCCCTATCACTTCGAAAGTGGAAGTTAAACAGTAGTATAAGGGTAGGGAGTAGAGTCTCAACCAGACCGGTACCTTTTTGAAGGTCTCTTTTTCTAGGGAGAAATTCTTCTTCCATGGATGCATGTACAGTCCTATTGATGCATGGAAGTATGACACTCCTTCAAATACTCTGTATCTGTCCTCCAAGTTTATGAATACCACTGTGAAGAAAAATTTCAAGTCCATATGGAGCTCCACTTCCCCATTTGGATTCCAATGATATTTGATCCAGTTGTGAAACACTTTTTCTGTGGGCCATAATCCTATAAATTTGCAGATTAGTGCATGCACCTTCATCTGATCTCTGTAGAGTTGCATCTGTGGATCCTCCAATACCACCTTGGGTATCAGTGCTGCTTTGGGTTTGCATGGGTTACGCCCTTTGGTCTAGTTGGTCTTCGTTGTGTCTTGCGTCTCGTTCTGAGTTTCTCTTTCTTCCTCTTCCTTGCATTCACTTTTCCCCTTGTTTCTTTCCTGACCTATTCCAGGGTCTGATCCCGAGGTGCCTATCATCGGTGCCTTGAATAATATTCCCCTTGTCACTTTCCCTCTATATACTACTATATGTTTGTATGAGGGGGTCCCCTTACCCCCTCCTCCAGTGCTCATGCTGCCCTCTGTAATGGCTACGACTGTCCAAATGCTAGCTTGCGGTTGCTCCGAGAAAAGCGGTTTTCCAAAAGGTAAGTGGGCTTGGCCCAGTTGGCCCAGTTAAGCTTTGTTATGCATTTCCATTTTGTTGATAATATAATAAAAATAATCTATTTTTAAGGTCACAACTAAGCTAGACACCAAATTGGTGTATGAGACCCCCTCCGCCAGCGATTTGACTGGTAAAGTCTACGAAGTCTAGATGAAAATTAAAGTTGCATTCCCTATTTGTTTTCTAGAATATCCTTTAATATTACCTATATTTTTCTAGAATATCATTTAATATTAACTATCTATTTTATCAAACCATCCACACATCACCAAAAACATGTGCTAGAACTTTTGCTATTCTTGATTTCAGTGATTTGAATTATGTTGGTATTTCCCTTCTTTTGAACCTTTTATTTGAATTCTTGGTATGCTTGATTTCAATGATTTAAATTATGTTGGTATTTCCCTTATTTTGAAGCATCTGTAGCATGCCCAAGAACTTGGCATCAATTACATCCTAAATTCTCTAGAATTGTTTGTAAGACCCTTTGTTCTTAAACTAGATTTGTAGAGCATTCTTCTTCTAAGAAGTTTTTTTTAGAATTTTTGTCTCACTTGATTTGGTATTTCATTATGCATTTTCTATCATATTTTTTTGGAAGTTGATATCCAATAATGTGCCTTTGAATCCTTAGTTATCTATGCTCTTTCGTGTTCATGTGTTCACTATTGACTATATGTTCACTATTGGATGCAATGGAGAAGGGATCTAGATTTGTGGATCATCTACTTCTCTTTTTGAGAGGTATAAAATGAATTGGCCATGCTATAGCACAAGTTTTAGGTTGGGAAAATCCATATCCAACCACCAAGTGGTGAAAACTAAGGGATACTATACCCAATGTTACCTTGATATAGGTCCCACACTTTGAGGGTGACTAGGTCACTCTAGGGAGGTGATCCTGGTGACCCTTGGGGGGTTGAGATGGATGGAAGGGAAATAAGAGAAGTACCCCCATAAAGGTCAGTGATGGAAGAGGAAATATGGATTTGATGACTCGTCTCCAGGTGGTTCAAGGTTTCCAAGTCTTTGGATGCATGCAAAGGGTGTTTGTACCTTCCAGAGACACAAGAAAAGCCACACTTGCATATAGTAATGTAAGGTGGAAAAGAAAGTTAAAGTTGTTGTACCTAATTGAAGAAATAATACATGATATATATCATCACATAAAATATAATAAGGGCTTCAATATAAGTGTTAAAATTCCGGTTGAATAAGCACGAGACAAGCTATTAAAAACTAGTTTAGCTCAACAATGATAGAACAACACTTTAGCAAAAAACATAAGGCTTCCATAAAATTCTAACTTCAATGATATTTATTATCCTTGTGGATGTGGAAACTTGTNATAAGGCTTCCATAAAATTCTAACTTCAATGATATTTATTATCCTTATGGATGTGGAAACTTGTTATTACATAAAGATATTTAACCATAAAAACTTTCTCTAAACTTGCCAAAATATGCGTTGTAATTAGTAGATTATGTGGGCATATTTTTAGGCAAATTTCAACAGTGAAATTAGGAGTTATTGAAGAGTTTGGTTAGGGTTTTCTGAAGCCCTAATGGATGTAGGTTAAATTTGTAACAACAACAATAAATTCTTGGAGAAATTAAATGACCTAATGGCTCAAGAAAACATTTGTAGCATATATTTGATTCCACTCGAAAAAGTTTCAAAATCACGAAATTTCACGTTTCCCAAAGCAACAATTTTATATATCCAATGCAACAAGCGATGAATAGTGCCTTTAATGATTTTGTTAATGGAGTCAAGAAAATAAAGAGCTAAATTTACTACCTCCTTGGGGGTGTAAATTCTCTTACTCCCCAAGGTAAGTATCCCTAACTAGGGTTTAGGCTAAGAAGGTGTATGAACTTATACTTCTCTTAGCAAAACCTTGTTATTTAACAATAAAATTTAAGCATAAAGTGATGGTGGCTAATGTGGGGGTGTATTCCCTTATACTTCCCACCTAGCTCTAGCAAAATAACCTTGTCTTGAAACAACATTATAATGCAATGCAAAAAATCCTTACCAATTCAAGGAAAATGCTAAGATAAACCACCACAATAGAAAAGAAGAGCCTTCCAAGGCTAGTACATCACTTCCATCAAACAAATAACCAAGAAAGTATCCATACAAAAGAGAAAAAGAGAGAAATAACTAAATATAGAGAAAATTTAAGTCCAAGTACCTCTCCAAGATGGGAGAGTTATGTTTTAAAATGAGATCTTATTATCTCTATTTATAAAAAAATGTCACTAACATAGTTTGCCCACATAATTTTAGAGTAAACCACAATATTAGGGGTCAAAAACCCTAATATTTCCCCTTTACACAAATAATATTAAACAATTCATCTTTAAATTCACTTTTACACAAAAGAAAACCCTAAAACAAGAAGACGCCACCCCTTTAGGGGACTTTTTGACACTAGGAGCAAGTCGTTGGAGTTGTAGATGCATAGTAGGCCTCCAAAGGCCACATGTAAATCACCTAGGCCATATCCTCATGGTCAATGCATTCTTCTCTTCAAAATGTTCATGTGTCAATGAGCAATGTCTTCACCACCAAACCCTAACCCTTCTATGTGATGTCAAGCCTCCAAATGCGATGCTTTGCCTCTCCTAGGAAAAACATTTAGCATGTAATGGATAG
>JASDQU010688389.1:0-16847 GCA_032191745.1 Picea mariana
GTTAGAAAACCAAAAAATTGGCTAACAATATATGTGTGTGTGTGTGTGTGTGTGTGTGTGTGTGTGTGTTCTTTTTATTTTCTTTTGAAGAGTAGATTTCAAGATGAAAGAGTGGTAAGAGTATCATTTCCTCTCCCTAGAACTTCTATTTCTTCTTGCTGAGAAAATTGAGATATGAAATCATCCTTACTTATTAGTTTGTTGTAGAGTTTCAACATGTGCCCATTGATCACAAATGAGACTCCACTCTCATCAATTTATTCAGTCTTACTGAACCATTATCAAACACTTCTTGGATTCCATATGGCCCAAGACAGTGATTGGTAAATTTTCCATGAAAATATTTGTATTTGGAGTTGAACAGAAAATCCCAATCACCAAATTTGAATATCTTTTTCTTAATGAAATTATCATGTCATCTTGCCCTTTGTTGCTAGATCAGTGTAGTATTTTGTAAGAAATCTTGTTGGATCTCATCAAGCTCATTTAATTGCTTTATTCTTTGTTTCTAAGATTCATTCAAGTCCATCCCTAGTTCAGCGGCAATTCTAAAATTCTTTATTTGAAATTCAATAGGAAGCAATACTTATGTACCATACACTAGTTGGTAAAGTCTAGTAAAAGCAGTGGTATTCTTCCATGTTTTGTGGTAATCCAATAAATCTTCTGGAAGTTTATCTTCCTAGTCCTTCCTACATAATTGGATTGTCTTTATCATGATTGCTTCCAAAATGTTTTTTTGTAGAGTCTACTTGATCATTTGCTTGCAGATGATAGGGGGTGGACTTGTAGTTTTTGATCTTGTATTTTTCAACAATTTCCCTCATGAGCTTTGAAGTATACTATTCTCCTTGGTCAATGACAATTTCTTTGGGGACTCCAAATATGACAACAATGTCTTCAAATAGGAAATTGACTATTGACTCTTCAGTTGCTTTTGAAAATGATTTTTCCTCACATACTTCTTGACATCTATAAATAGAGTTGGCCAATAGTATCTGAGATGACGTATGTTAAAGAAGTTTGTTTATCTGCAAAATTCCCAGCACGGGTTTCATCATGACATGCTTTAAAAATATCAAAGAAAGCATCTTCCCTAACACACCTACGAATTATCAAATCTAGTTCTGAAAGTATAAAATATCTCCTTTGATCCATGGATATTTAGCTCTAGATTTGATTATTTTCTTTTTCTCTTTTGGTGAGAGATGGGATGGTAACTTACTTGTAGCTAAATAATCAGCTATATTAGAAAACCATGGAGTTTTGGTAGATATAGAAAATATATTCTCATCTGGGAAGGGGTATACTATTGGAACACTCTCACCAAGATTATTGGTGTGTGAAGGAAAGTATACCACCTAATTTTCCTTTCCAGGTCGATCTATGTTAGCAATATTGAATTCCTACAACAATAATAACCATCTTGTTATTCTACCATTTGTAATAGGCGTATTCATTAAGTATATAATGGAAAAATCGTATGTATGGAAAAATACTCTGTATCAAGTAATATAATGTCAGAATTTATTTACACCATGAACAACTGTCAACATTTCACTTTTAGTCACTGTATAATTGAGCTCAAATAGATTTAACTTTACTAATAAAGTAGATAGAATAGGTTAGAAGGTTTCCCTTTTGACCCAGTACTACTCCCACTATTGTATCAGATGCATCTGTAAAGATGTGAAATAGCAATCTCCAGTCTAGACTCTTCAATATTGGTGGTGATAAATGTTTTTCTTTAAGATTTTGGAAAGAAGATAGATAGATAGTGTCCCAACAAAATTCAATGTCTTTCAAAATTAATTTAAACAAAGCCAAGTTTATTTTACTAAAATTTTCAATGAATATACGATAATAGTTTGCATAGCTTGGAAAACTTTTAACATGTCTTTGATTTTATGGAATTGGCAATTTGAGAATGATATATATCTTGTCTAGATCTACCTTTTGTCCTGTAGGAGACACATGATGAGAAAGAACAATTCCTTTAGTTTGCATCATACAAATTTTTGCATCACTAAGTGTTAGATTTTTTTCCAGGAATCTTATTAAAACTTTTTCCAAATTATTTAAAGCATATTCAAAATCACCTCCATACACTAAAAAATCATCCATGTAAACTTTTGCACATTCATGTATCAAATCAGAAAAATGGCCAAGACTGCCCTCTGAAATGTGGTTGGTGCATTACATAGCCCAAAGGGTAGGACTTTATATTCATATGTCCCCCATGGACATGTGAATGTTGTCTCATATTGGTCTTCCAAGGTTATTTTAATTTGATTGTAGCCACTGAATCCATCGAGGAAATAAAAGTATTTATTTCCTTCTAATGTGTCGAGGACTTGGTTGATGAAGGGTAGAGGAAAATAATCTTTCAAAGTTTCTTTATTGAATTATAGATAGTCCACACATATTCTCCATTTTTCATTCTTTTTGGGTACTAACACCAAGGGAGAAACCCATTGGATATCTGAGATATGATAGATAAAGTCTACTTTTAATAATTTTTTAAGTTCTTCTTTCACTACCTCTTTTAGCATAAGATTCATTCTTATTTGTGGTTGTCTAAAAAGTTTGGAATTCTCTTCTATGTAGATGTGATGAGTGAAAGTATGTCGGTGGATACCTTGCATACTTATGTCGGTGGATCCCAGGAAAATTGTTTAGAATATTTATGCAATATTTTTTTTTTTATTTGTATCTAGCGGAATCGACAACTGGGAAGTCTCGTACTCGTGTGACACAGGGTCGATTCCGACCGCTACAACTATAACCTCTAGGTTCCATATGTATGCCCCTTCCATAGGCACAAGTAAGTTGGGGGGATTTGAACTCAGAACCTCATCGAACATAACACTTCATATCATGACACTTTCCAATTGAGTTGCCCCCCAGTGGCTATATTTATGCAATAATTGAATTAACCTTTCCTCCTTAGATTTTTCCAAATTAGAGTTGATGTTTAAACATTTCCCAGGGAAATTTTCAATGACTTTGTTGTGTGAATCTGATATTGTGTTTATAGGGAATATAGTTTCAAATAAAGACTGTAAATAATCCACTGTACAATTTTACTAAAAACTTTTCTCCAAAAGATCATTATTGGAAATTTGTTGAGAATATTCAAATTTCTCTATGGAGTCTAGATTATAAATGAAGTAATTAAGTATATTTTCATCATTCTCTTCTATGAAATTTATAGCTTGAGAAATTCTACAAAAATAATGAATAGTTTCTTCCCCAGAGTTTCTTTCTTCAATCCATGAAATTTGTTCCAATTCAGTAATAGATCTAGTAGGTTGATAAATTGTCAATTGCTTTCTTTCACTCCCTCTTGAAATAATCATATTTCCTAATCTACAACTAATAAGATCATCAATTTTTTCCAACCAAGGTCTTCCAAGAATAAGAGGGTGTCCACCTAAGTTAGATTTTGGTTGAAGAACTACAAATTCTGCAGGATACTCCCATGAATCCAAGGATACAATGAAATAATCTACTACACACTCTAGTTTTACCCGAGATCTATCTACCATTTCCAATATTGTAGGTCTAGGTCGAAGATTACAAATGTTCATATTTTTCATTGTTTCCATGGTCATCACATTAATAACTACACCTAATTCAATTAAAGTATTTGGAATAGAAAGATTGTTGATGAAGATGGTAACAATTGGTACCCCTAGATCAACATATTTGTATGTTGTAATATTTTTTGACATTAGGGTAGCTAGTTTTCCAACAACTTGCAGTGTTGATGGATCCTTCCTTTTTCTTTGTGATTTCTTAAGAGATAATTCCCTAATTGTTCTTGTATAGATTGGTATGTTATTTATAGCCTCTAATAAGGGAATTTTAACATAGATATTCTTTAATTCATTTAATAAATCATGCTCATAAGGAGTTATGGATTTTTCCAAGTACAACCTCCCTAGAAAAGGAGGTGTTTTTGTTAATGGTAGTTGATCCTTCTGAGTTTCAACTAACTTGTGTGAAATTGTAGTGTAATTTTTATTAGTATTTAATCATTCCTTTTCTTTTTATGGGGGGTTATTTATGAATTGTTTTACCTTACCATAAGTGGATATCCTGGAAAAAAAAAATGAATAAGTGGGAAATGTTCCTTCTTCAACATTATAAGTAGGTATTTCCACTTTATTATTAGGATTAGCTAATGATTGTGATGGAAATTGAGTTTGTCTAGGAACTGGTTGGTTAGAAGGAAGTTGTAGCTACCGTGGTTAAGTGATTTGTGGTGGATGAAGTACAAAATATGGATATTGAGTGGGTAGAATTTTTTTTTGTTGCGGGTATGGTTGATGTTGAAACGGATAAGATTGTTGTTGAAATGGAAAAGATTGCAGCGGATAAGGTTGTTGAAAATAATATTGTTGATATGATTGATATGATGTTTGAGGAATATGGGGAGGATGGTTTCCATAAGTGGATCCTCACTGACCTTGTTGAAAATGTTGGTTTTGAGCTTGTTGAGGAGGCCATGCTTGTCAAGGAAAAGGGTCATTCCATGTGTTTTCTACAAAATTTGGATAAGAATATGAAGGAAATTTCTTAGCAGGATCTAGAGGCATACCTGGTGTGCATGGTTTCCATGGTATTCTTGGTGAAACATAATAAAGAGATCATGTTGTTGTGCTTTCACCTTCGAAAATTGATTTGATTCCTAGAAATGATGGGAAATTTTTCGTTGAATTTTATTTTACACAAATGACACAAACTTGAATACTATCTGATGGACATTCTCTAGGTGAATGATTTTTCCTACTTTGATGGAAAAAAATTGCTAAAGCTTGATTTTTCTCTTCTTGTTTCCTTTTATCCTTCAATGTATCAATATGAGAACCTAATGTACTCAAAAGACCAGTTTTAAAATTTTCCAACAAATTGCCTAGTTCTGTCATAGTTATACTTCGTGTGAATGATTTGGTGACTTTGGAAAGAGCATCTCTTGATCCTTTTATAGCTTTAGCTTTTCCCTTGGAGTATTTCATGCACATTTCAACAATTTTTTCAAACAGTAAAGTTGAAATGTCATTGGATCCCATGATATTAATAATATCAATATACTCATTACAAATTCCTTATAAAAATATTGTATGAATAATATGAAAATTTAAAGAATTTTGTTTCGAATTTTGAAAATTGTACAAAATCTCTCCAGGTAGTCCTCTAATTTCTTATCTTCCTGTTGATCCATCCTGAATATGTCTTATTTTGAATCTCGTGGTCTACAATAAGATTGATGCTTCTTAAGGAAAATTGTCCTCATAGTATCCCAATTCCCAATAGTATTTTCTCCTAGCCAAATAAACAATTTTAAAGCAGTGTTCTTCAGAGTGGCAGGAAACAAATGAAGTTTGTGAGAATCATTTGTATACCCATAGGTATTACATAAAATATCAACTTCAAACAAAAATGCATCAGGGTCTTCAAAGGCCATACCATGAAAGTTAGGAAGAAATGAGGGTGGAATATTTTTTATCTTTAGTTCATTTCCAAATTATGTAGGTACATCTAAGATGGGAAAACCAAATGTAACTTCCTCTTCCTCAACTCCTGCATCATTTGGACCTCTTTCTCTTTGTCCTCCTCCTTCTAATATCATTTCTCTTTCTCCACCTCTTGGACATATTTCACCTTCTCCTTATGGTATTATTGTTATTCTCTCTCCTTCTCCCCCACCTCTTGGCATTCTTCTTCCTCCTCAAATGTGATATACTTCATCAACTATCGTATTATCCCAAAATATCCAAAACGATTTACTCCAACCTTTTGGTTATTCAAATTGTTCAATGGTATCTTCAGTTTGTGTCTGCTTTGATCTTTTTGTAACAATCTACTTTCTCGTATCTTTCTTAGTACCTGCAAGCAAGTTAGTACCATGGGGTTTTGTGGATATTTTGATAGATGCTTTAGTATATAGTTGTGAATATGATGGAGTAGGTGGTCTAGTAGATGGATTTGTAGGTGGTTGTCAAGATGATGAAGTAGGTGGTTTAGGAGATGGTTGTGATGATTTAGTAAGTGTTTTATGGGGGATTTTGATTTTTCTGGAACATTTTTTTTCCTCTTTTAACAAACCTACCCTTACTATCTCTAGGTATAACTAATATATTCATGAAAATCACACATGACTAGTTCTTGTGAAGACTCAAAAAAGTGGTTGTGGAGGTTCATACCTCCGATATTACCTTCTTCACTCCTTCCAGTCCTAAATGTGTGAAAAACAAAAAAAAATTACAAAATATTTCAAAACTAATTCTTTCAATTCCTCCCCAGAAACGACGCCAAAAATGACAACTTAATTTATTTTCATAAAAAAGACACTTATCATGTCAATCCATGGTCACCAAACTTGTGAGGCACAATCATTGTATTTGAGGGAACTATCTTCAAAATACAGACTAAGAAGTAAATCCAATATTGTAAGCAATCATCAAATAATCTAGGAAGTGTGATCTAACCTAATATTTAAAACTTCAAATCAAATACAACTATTTCGACCTTAGGTTATCATTGTTCCACTGGTAGAAAATCAGGATGCAAAGTGAAATATCCCATTGGTTGTGGACTTATTACAATAGTACTTTGTCAACTAGTGAGGTTAAGGGTTTTGAAAGAAGTTTCTAACACATATGCAAAGTGAAAAGACTTGAATTAAATTTAATTCCTTCAAAACTAAATTCTATCTCTACTTAAAATATTGTAATGTAAATAAAAATTCTAATTAATCAATCCGTAACTAATATTCTCAACCTAGACTACAAAGTCTTACACAGGGAGAATATTAGGCTATGAGGTGAAACATTCCTTAAGAAATGACTACACAACGGTTCTCTTTTCACTGATGTAGGTTATTGGTAAAAGGAGAAATTATAATCACACAAGAAAACAACTCACTCAGATTTTCTTAGTTGATCAAGTATCTGTTAGTGTCTCACATGTAGAAGGATTAGGTTGTAGTGTCTCATGATGTATATTCCAGTCCCTGACTCAATCCGGAGTCCAAGGAATTTTTTTGATGACATAAACATCCTCATCATGCCACATTTCCTACACACATAATAAACCTCATCATAATACGCATAAATGCTATACATCATTAATAATAACATATCAATTTTCAATATTCAATCATAGCATAAACACATAAAACAAAACTGATAATCATAATGTACCATGTTTTAACAGGATCACTTGCTTGAAAATTTCCTCAAAGAATACTTTAGTGTATGAAATGTTCTTGAATTCATCCTTTGGAGTTCCAAAAATCTTGCAAAATCACACATGGTTGAGTTCTCGCTGATTTTTCTGCTAAAACAAGGTATTTTTCGGCAAAGGGGGTGTGTTGATCATGCGTTGATTGACAAGTTTTTGACTTCATTTTGTGCACCCAATACGATGTGATCCATTCCATGAATACAAGGAACAAAAACCAAGTCTTCATTTCTCCCATCTCGGCCTGCACATATCTCGATGAATGAGAAATTACACGAACTGAATTTTTTTGGCAAAAACTGATAAAATCCAAATTTAGCTATTTTAAAATGTTGATTTAATATGATTAAAAAAATGAATATTGACCTAAATGTGAATTTTATTGTATTTTCTAGGTTAGGATAGATGATAAATATGGAAAAAATAAAGATATAAGGTTAAAAAGGTGCTAAGTTTAGAGGCTTTTATTTGGCAAAACAAAGTACCAAAAAATATCACCGTGTAATCATGTGAGCCAGAATTCTTGTAATTTGTTCATGGATGTGAACATCAATATGATGAGAGAGAACCAAGAGAAGTGAGTTAGTTTCAAGTATAACACATCCCTGAAAATGCTTGATAACTCAATCAAATGCCAAGCTACAACACGAAAGGATCTAGTTATCCTTTACTAGGTCAAATAACCATCCAGGTGAACAAAATGTCCACATCATTGCTTTCAAAATAAGAATCACACTCTTGTATCATGTGTATGATTCAATTTCAAGACATTGAACCATAATTTTGTCAAATTTTGTCATCTATATATTGTAGTTTCACATTTGGAAAATTGGATTCCCATTTGGCATATTTTTTTTTGTTTAGTTTTCTTTCTACAGACTCTGATTGGCCATTTGGTAATTTTGATGCGCATTTGGCATATTTTTTTTTGTCTACTTTCAACACACTGTGGTTTTCCATATGGAAAATTTGATTTCCATATAGTATATTTGTTGTCGAAAATTCTAGTCCAAAAATGATCTTTAATTCCTCCCTTTGTCAGTTGAAAGGAGAGACAACAGGTGTTTTTTGGTTGACCACGAACCATATTCAGTTTATTTATGAACCCCCCTTCCCCCCCCAAAAGGTGTAGGAGAGTTACATAATTTTACTCCCCCCTTTGATGCTCAAGAGAGTACCATACTCATTTCACTATCTGTTGCAAGACATGTCTTTACTCGAGATTGAATTGTTTGATAAGACTTAAATAATCACTTGGTTGTTGATGACCATTGCCAAGGATCAAGCCACCCATAGTGTACTTTTAATTTTGTGGATTTATTCAATGTCGAACATCTATTTGATGAATTATTTGACTTGCAATTATGACAAGGATGGAGATCAAAACAATGACTCTCCATGTGACCAACTTGATTGCAATGTTGGAATTTATCATTCTGATGCTGAATTGGAATAGGGAAAGTTAAATCTTATTTCAAAGGAATCTTGCACTGATGAAGTAGAGTCATTTGGAATAATATGGAATATGAAAATTTACTTCCTTATCATATATGATACCTATTTTGTGCTTATTATTCCTGATTTCTTCCCAAGGTTTGATGATTGGCTTAGAAAGAGAAAGTTGAATGTGTTGATGCACAACTTCATCCTCATCTACAATTGTATCTGAAGTTGGCTCTCCAAGTTTCTCCTTCAATGAATATTTATCAAAATCATCATCAGCATCATAGAGAGGGTTTTTCTAAACAAAAACTAGTTCACAACACTTCATTAATTGTTGAGTTTTGATATCCTTTCTTTCATCATTCAATAGTTGGGATTGAGATTGTAGCATACGGATATTCATTTACATGACTCAAAAAAATGTGATTACATTTTCCAATGTTGCATTGGTCATTATGACCAAACTATTCTCATTTGTTTCCAATAAAGTTTCCAATAAGGAAGCAACTCCATGATTTTGACCATCATTGTTTACACTTGTTTATACCTGCTCGCTTGAACTCACTTTCTTGAATTTGTTCACTTGAACTCGTTCACTTTCACTTCACACTCACTTTATTTTGTTTATAGGAAGTTGGGGGTGTCATATACTACCAAAAATGCACCCCAACTCTTGATTATTATAATGATTTGGGTTTCAACCACTCAACCTTGTCAATTTTGACTCAACTATTTCAATGTGGACTTATAAATACAATGTTTCAATCAATTTTTGGGTGTCAGATTTGTTATATTTTACTGCACCTCAGGTCTGGTATATTGCTTTCACAATTATACATGATTGAACCAATTGAATTGTAAGCATAAAAACACTAAGATGCCTAACTTATCTTAGCATGGGAGAACATACAATAAGATCATAGATGAATCATCAATACACAAGAGAAAAAATATTTCTATTCTGTAACTTTATCAAATTATCCAAGTCTGAGGACCAAAACCAATCCTCTCAAAGTTACCAAATCTAAGGACAGAGCTAGTCCTCTCAAAATTACCAAATCTGAGGACAACCTTGTCCTCCAATATACAAACAAGAAACCAAACCTCAAAAATATTTTGGAATTCTCCTCTTCCCACAAATATGATGTAGACCACTTGTACATCCTGTAGAGGTTACTTGACATTAGCCTATATGGACTTTACCCTGCCTATAAGAGCTTGTATGTATGTATGTATGTATGTGTGTGATTTTTCCTCTAGAAGAACTTCTTCCACCACCCTATATTCCTCAGGAAATTCCTCCTCTTTCTGAGTGACTTTGAGGTTTCTCAGTCTCGTATTTGGATTTATGTGCCTTATCATGGGAAAATCCCTTGCCTTTGCTTAGGCCCAGGCTCCTACCTATACCTCGTTGGTTTTTTTTTCTGGCCAACTTATCCTCTACCTTCAGTGAAAACTGATAAGCATCCTCCACTATCCTCACTGACATCATGTTGATCTCATCCTGGATTTCATACCTCATGCCATTTATATACATGGAAACTTTTTCTTCATCTTTATCTCTTTGTCTAGTTCTGATGTTTATCTTGTATAACTCCTCTGTGTACTCTTTAACTGTCATACCCTTCTGTCTCAAGTTCTGTAGCTTCCTGAACATATTGATCTCATAATATTTGGGCATGAATTTATCCTTCAGCTTGGCTACCATTCTGTCCCAATTATTTATCTCATGTTTTCCCTTGCTTCTCCTCTCAGCCTGCAGTTCAGCCCACAATAGTGTTTCATGTCCTTTTATCCTGGTGATAGCATGTCTCACCCTTTTCTCCTCATCGACATCTTCATAGTCAAAATATTTTTCCATGGATCTTATCCAATCTAGCAGCTCTTCAACATCCAAATTGCCTTCATACATTGGGACCTCTATCTTGGATCTAACTCCCAATATAAAAACTTCTCTCAGCAAGATTTATTTGGAAACATTCCCCCCTGCAGCTTCTTTGACTTCTACTTCTTCACTCTCTGCATCATTGATGTCTCTAGCATTAGGTGTACTCCTCTATGTTGCCTCCATTGCCTCTAATCTTGCACAAATCTCTCACATTTCTCTTTCTACAGCACGATTGGCTAAAGGTGGCTCCACTCATCTCCTTAGTGGCATTGTGCTGACTGTATCTCACACACAGAGTACAACTTCGAGCTCCTTTTTCTTCTCTCCTCTGCCTGTTGTCTGCAAGAAAGAATTCGACTCTGATACCATTTGTTGTAGACCCCATTCTCTCTTAAGTGTTGTGTGACCTCCCAGTCAAGGATCTTCAATTCCGAGCCAAATTGGCTCTCTGATACCTTAATGGTCTCACTTACAAATTAACACATGCCCTTTTTGTCCTCTGGTGCAATTTCTATGTCACTCACGACGTCTTTCTTCACACTGCTGAACTCACAGGTTTTAGGCATAAGATCCTCTCCCATTAGCCCCTTTCTCCATGTGACCTCAGGTTATGTCCTTACATAAAGCATGATTTCAGGTGTGCCCAAGAGGGTTTTGGGATCAAACTGCTTTTCTCCCCACAATTTACTTCCATCTTCCACGTACCCTTTTGTCGATAACGTGGTTCCAACTGCGGCCCGCCCTAAAAAATTTAACGTCCGAGCAATTTCTGACCGCGCAATCAATAATGACCGTCTATCTTACGATATTGGCAGTGATTTTGAACTAATGGTTCAAATCTGTCCCTTTCGAACCTGCAAATCAGATTTGACCTCTTTCAAATCAACGGACGAGATCGATTTCGCCTTTTGGGCTTCGGGAGTTTCAATTCTCAAACATTTTCTTCTCCACAATGCTTCAACCTAGAGCTTGTGCTCTATTTATGGGTGTCTCTCATAGATCAAAAACTATTATTTCCTCGGGTCTTCAATCTTTGGAAGACTCAACCCTCAACTTTCACCTTCCTTCGAAGTGTGCAGGATTTTGCTGTGTGTCCCCTCGAATTAGACAGTTGAGATTTACTTTGGGTTTATACCCAAAGTCCATGGATTTGTACCATGTCTTACCCTTAATATGATGACTATTAATTACTTCGATTCTTTACCCAGAGTCCACAGATTCATGCCACCTCTCCTTTGGGTCTGATGATTGAGATTCACTTCGGCTCTCTGGCTCTCTGGGCTTCCGGAGTTTCAACTCTCAACTGAAACTCTCGAACTGATTTATCTGGAGCTCAATATCCATCTCCATGTGTCCCTCTGGATCCGATGGTCACTACTCACTTCAACTCTTCAGGCTTCGGGAGTTTCAACCTCCTGTGCACTCATTCCTCCCGAAGTGATTTCTCTCGAAGATGATGGATTCCCGCCACGTGTCCTTAGCAAAAGAAGGTTGCAATATGCTTCGGCCTTTGGGACTTTGGGAGTTTGTCACCCTTCACACTTGGAATCATCTGAAGTGAATTTTCCCAGAGTCTCAGATTTGTCGACATGTATCTCCTAGCAATCAACGACCTAGATCTACTTTGGCCTTCGACTCTTCGACGATTTCTCTTTCTCCTTATCCAAAAAAAATTTGAAATAATTTCACTCTAGAGTTATGGATCCTCCCCCACCTGTACCTTTGGATGATGGACGGTCCCTGACTGCTTTGGGACTTCAGTGAACCCTTTCTTCTATGTGCACGTAGAGACTTAATGCTTGTGCACTTTTTCCAGATCCAACGCTCTCGAATGATCCCGCTCCCTCTTGGATGGATCTTAGTCAGTGACTTGTGAAACCTTCAGAACTTTCCTCCCTTTGAAGATTCCTCCCGCTATCTCGCTTGAGCTTCCTCTCTCCTTCTACTCATTTAACTCTTTAAAGAGTTACTTTGACACTTAGTCGAATTTTGGGTCTGTGCACTCCTTGCAATAGATTCTTATGCGAGAGTTGGGTCTTGCAAATGACTGTGCACACCTTGCAACAGTCACTTTGCACTCCTTACAAAGGGAAAGTTTCGCGCTATCTCTTATGAGCTTCTGATTCGAGACAGACTCTGTCAACGCACTCCTTGCAGACTATGTGCACACCTTGCAGAGACTCAGCAAAGAGAAAATGATTGAAACTTATACAAACATTTCAAAGTTTCATATACCCAACAACACAACTCATTCATTCATGAAACAAAATAACAAGGAATTGTAAACAGTATCAACACCGTGCATTTGAATCAATTTTCCTCTGTTATATTCATTTCAAAAGAAAAAATGGCTACAACTATGATCAAACAACAACTAAAAATTCAGAATTTTCCTACTAACTCACAACAGCCTCATTTGGGCATACAAAACCTCTATTTATCTCATAGAGTTCTTAGGGTTCCCCCTGATTACTCGTCTACTCGAAAACAAAACCTAACTACTACCTTAGTTCAGTTACATTCAAGACTAGGAGTGAAAACTCCCAAATCACTCATGATCATTCAGCTTCCAAGAGTTTGATCTTCTTCCATTTTTCAATCAACTCCAAAATATTTGCAGTAAATGCCAGCGTTTAAGATTCTGAAATGATTCTAAGGCATTGATTTGTCCTGCCATGCATGCTTGCTAACGATTCTCCTGCATCAACTTGTGTACCATACACTAGTTGGTAAAGTCTAGTAAAAGCAGTGGTATTCTTCGATGTTTTGTGGTAATCCCACAAATATTCTTGAAGCTTATCTTCCCAGTCCTTCCTACAGACTTGGATTTTCTTTATCATGATTGCTTCCAAAGCGTTTATTGTAGATTCTACTTGATCATTTGCTTGCAAATGATAGAGGGTGGACTTGTATATTTTGATCTTGTATTTTTCAACAATTTCCCTCATGATATTTGAAGTAAACTATTCTCCTTGGTCATTGAAAATTTATTCTGGGGACTCCAAATATGACAACAATGTCTTCAAATAGGAAATTGACTATTGACTATTGACTCTTTAGTTGCTTGTGAAAAATATTTTTCCCCCACCCACCTTTTTACATAGTTTGTGCAAACCAATATATATATATTTCCTTTGGACATGGGATTCATAGGACCTCTAAAATCCATAGCCCATTTCTCAAAATGTTCCACCATAAATTGAGGTTGCAGGGGAATCTCATATGCTTATTTTGGCTTTCCCATCCTTTGGTAACAATCACAAGTTCTCACATACTTCTTGACATCTCTAAATAGAGTTGTCCAATAGTATCTGAGATGAAGTATTTTAAAGAATTTGTTTTATCTACAAAATTCCCACCACAGGTTTCATCATGACATGCTTTAAAAATATCAAATAAATCATCTTCCCTAACACACCTACAAATTATCAGATCTAGTTTTGTGTATAAAATATCTCCTTTGATCCATGAATATTTAGCACTAGATTTGATTATTTTCTTTTTCTCTTTTGGTGAGAGATGGGATGGTAACTTCCTTGTAGCTAAATAATCAACTATATTAGAAAACCATGGAGTTTTGGTAGATATATAAAATATATTCTCATCTGGGAATGAGTCTACTATTGGAACACTCTCACCAAGATTATTGATGTGTGAAAGAAAGTCTCCCACCTAATTGTCCTTTCCAGGTCAATCTATGATAGAAATATTGAATTCCTGCAACAATAATAACCATCTTCTTATTCTACCATTTGTAATAGGATTATTCATTAAGTATCTAATGGAAAAATGATATGTATGGAAAAAGACTTTGTATCAAGTAATATAATGTTGAAATTTATTTACACCATGAACAACTGTCGACATTTCATTTTTAGTCATTGTATAATTGAGGTCAGCTGGATTTAAGTTTTTACTAATAAAGTATATAGCATAGGTTAGAACGTTTCCCTTTTGACCCAATAATTCTCCCACTATTGTATCAGATGCATCTGTAAAGATGTGAAATAGCAAGCTCCAGTCTAGACTCTTCAATATTGGTGATGATAAATGTTTTTCTTTAATATTTTGGAAAGAAGATCGATAGTTAGTATCCCAACAAAATTCAATGTCTTTCAAAAGTAATTTAAACAATGGCAAGTCTATTTTACTAAAATTTTCTATGAATATATGATAATAGTCTAGCCTAGAAAACTTCTAACATCTCTTTGATTTTATGGAATTGGCAATTTGAGAATGATATCTAACTTGGCTAGATATTATTTTAGTCCTGTAGGAGACACATGATGACCAATCACAATTCCTTCAATTTGCATCATACAAATTTTTTCATCACCAAGTGCTAGATTTTTTTCCAGGAATCTTATTAAAATGTTTTTCAAATTATTTAAAGAATATTCAAAATCATTTCCATACACTAAAAAATCATCCATGTAAACTTCTACACTTTCATGTATCAAATCAGAAAAATGGCCAAGACTGCCCTCTGAAATGTGGATGGTGCATTACATAGCCCAAAGGGTAGGAATTTATATTCATATGTCCCCCATGGACATGTGAATGTTGTATTATATTGGTCTTCCAAGGTTATTTTAATTTGATTGTAGCCACTAAATCCATCGAGGAAAGAAAAGTATTTCTTTTCTTCTAATGTGTCTAGGACTTCGTCGATGAAGGGTAGAGGAAAATAATCTTTCAAAGTTTCTTTATTGAATTATCGATAGTCCACACATATTCTCCATTTTCCATTATTTTTGGGTACTATCATCAAGGGAGAAACCCATTGGATATCTAAGATATGATAGATAAAGTCTACTTTTAACAATTTTTTAAGTTCTTATTTCACTACCTCTTTTAGCATAAGATTCATTCTTAATTGTGGTTGTCTGAAAAGTTTGGAATTCTCTTCTATGTAGATGTGATGAGTGCAACTATGTCGGTGGATACCTTTCATATCTGTGTAATCCCAGGAAAATTCTTTAGAATATTTATGCAATTTTTTTTATTAATTTTTTTGTATTTGGCAGAATTGACAACTAGGTGATATTGTACTCGTGTGACATGGGGTTGATTCCGAATGCTACCACTATAACCTTCAGGTTGCATATGCATTCCCATTCCGCAAGCATGGTTAAGTCGAGGGGACTTGAACTCAGAACCTCATCGAACATAATACTTCATATCACGACACTTTCCAATTGAGTTGCCCACTGGGGGCTATATTTATGCAATAATTTAATTAAACTTTCATCCTTAGATTTTCCAAATAGAGTTGATGTTTAAACATTTCCCAGGGAATATTTCAATGACTTTGTTGTGTGAATACGATATTTTGTTTATAGGAAATATAGTTTCAAATAAATATTGTAAATAATCCACTGTACAATTTTACTAAAAACGTTTCTCCAAAAGATCATTAGTGGAAATTTGTTGAGAAGATTCAAATTTCTCTATGGAGTCTAGATTAGAAATGAAGTGATTAAGTACATTTTCATAATTCTCTTCTATGAAATTTACATCTTGAGAAGTACTACAAAAAGAATGAATAGTTTCTTCCTCGTAGTCTGTTTCTTCAATCCATGAAATTTGTTCCAATTCAGTAATAGATCTAGTAGGTCGATAAATTTTCACTTTCTTTATTTCACTCCCTCTTGAAGTAATCATATTTCCTGATCTACAGCTAATAAGAGCATCAATTATTTCCAACCAAGGTCTTCCAAGTATAAAAGGGTGTCTACCTAAGTTAGATTTTGGTGAACTTAGATCTACAACCTGTTTCTGCAAATGTTGCACAGAAGTATACCAAAATTTTCTGGAATGTCATGGCCCTCTTTTTTCTTCTCCGAAAAGAAAAAAAAGAAATCTGCAAAAATAAAAAAAAATTGCCCACAATGTCTACCAAGGAAAGTGCTCTGATACCACTTGTTAAGAACCAAATACTGAATACAAAAGAACCAAAATATATATACAAGAAGAATATGCAAAATATCCTTTATTATTATCAAACCCTTGAGGTAGGGCAACACCATACAATGGATCCTATTATGGAAGGGATCCTCTCCTGTTCACTTGCCTCTTCGAGGGGACATCCTCCTATTGAGCTACCTCTCAAAATACAATAATTCTCTTCATATCCCATTACATTGCTTGAACCCCTTTATATAGTGCTACCATCACCTAAGAACATTCTAGAGGAGGAATCTTCTATAAGTAGAACCTTCTAAGAAGTCCTCTTACATTTATTATATCTAACTACCATAGTGGGCCT
>JASDQU010688389.1:19556-30824 GCA_032191745.1 Picea mariana
TTATATAGTGCTACCATCACCTAAGAACATTCTAGAGGAGGAATCTTCTATAAGTAGAACCTTCTAAGAAGTCCTCTTACATTTATTATATCTAACTACCATAGTGGGCCTTATTTAATAATATAGTGGACCTAGTCCACCTTACATTGAATGACCTCCACTATTATCACTATGGACCCTTTGGCCCCTCCAGTATCTCTCTAGCTACCTTACAAATTTGTTGTTTTTGCGGGTACGGTTGATGTTGAAACGGATAAGATTGTTGTTGAAATGGAAAAGATTGCATTGGATAAGGTTGTTGAAAATAATATTGTTGATATGATTGATATGATGTTTTAGGAATATGGGGAGGATGGTTTCAATAAGTGGATCCTCTCCGACCTTGCTGAAAATGTTGGTTTTCATCTTGTTAAGGAGGCCATTCTTGTCAAGGAAAAGGGACATTCCATGTGTTTTGTACAAAATTTGGATAAGAATATGAAGGAAAATTATTAGCAGGATCTTGAGGCATACCTGGTGTGCGTGGTTTCCATGGTATTCTTAGTGCAAAATAATAAAGAGATCATGTTATCATGCTTTCACCTTTGAAAATTGATTTGATTCCTAGAAATGATGGGACATTTTTTGTTCAATGTTTTTTTACACAAATGCCACAAACTTGAATACTATCTGATGGGCATTCTCTAGGTGGATGGTTTTTCCTACATTGATGGAAAAGAACTACCAAAGATTGAATTTTCTCTTCTTTTTTCCTTTTATCCTTCAATGTATCAATCTGAGAACCTAATGTACTCAAAAGATCAGTTTTAAAATTTTCCAACAAATTGCCTAGTTCTGTCATAGTTATACTCCTTGTGGATGATTTGGTGACTTTGGAAAGAGAATCTCTTGATCCTTTTATAGACTTAGCTTTTCCCTTGGAGTATTTCATGCACATTTCAACAATTTTTTCAAACAATAAAGTTGAAATGTCATTGGATCCCATGAGATTAATAATATCAATATATTCATTACAAATGCCTTATAAAAATATTGTACGAATAATATCAAAATTTAAAGAATTTTGTTTCGATTTTTGAAAATTGTACAAAATCTCTCTAGGTATTCCTCTAATTTCGTATCTTCCTGCTGAGCCATCCTAAATATGTCTTCTTTGGAATCTTGTGGTCTACAGTAAGCTTGAGACTTCTTAAGGAAAATTTTCCTCATAGTATCCCAATTCCCAATAGTATTTTCTCTTAGCCCCATGAACCATTTTAAAGCAGTTTTCTTCAGAGTGGCAGTAAATGAAGTCTATGAGAATCATTTTTATACCCATAGGTATGACATATAATATCAAATTCAAACAAAAATGCATCAAGGTCTTCAAAGGCCATACCATGAAAGTTAGGAAGAAATGAAGGTGGAATATTTTTCATCTTTAGTTCATTTCCAAATTATGTAGGTACATCTAAGATGGGAAAACCAAATGTAACTTCATGTTCCTCAACTCTTGCATCATTTGGACCCCTTTCCCTTTCTCCTCCTCCTAGTATAATTTATCTTTCTCCACCTCTTGGACATCTTTCACCTTCTCCTTATGGTATTATTAGTATTCTCTCTCCTTCTCCCCCCAGCTCTTGGCATTCTTATTCATCCTCAAATGTGAGATACTTCATCAACCATCGTATTTTCCAAAAAGATCCAAAATGGTTTACTCCAACCTTTTGGATCTGCAAATTGTTCAATGGTATCTTCATTTTGTGTCTGCTTTGAGCTTTCTGTAACAATCTACTTTCTCGTATCTTTCTTAGTACCTGCAAGCAAGTTAGTACCAACAGGTTTTGTGGATATTTTGATAGATGGTTTAGTATATGGTTGTGAATATGATGAAGTAGGTGGTCTAGTAGATGGATTTGTAGGCGGTTGTCAATATGATGATGTAGGTGGTTTAGGAGATGGTTGTGATGATTTAGTAATTGTTTTATGGGGGATTTTGATTTTTCTGGAACAATGTTTTTTTCTCTTTTAACAAACCTACCCTTACTTTCTCTAAGTCTAACTAATATATTCATGAAAATCACACATGACTATTTCTTGTGAAGATTCAAAAAGGTGGTTGCGGAGGTTCATACCTCTCGTCTTACCTTCTTCACTCCTTCCAGTCCTAAATGTGTGAAAAACAAAAAAAAAATTACAGAATATTTCAAAACTAATTCTTTCAGTTCCTCCCCGGAAACGATGCCAAAAATGTCAACTTAATTTATTTTCATAAAAAGGACACTTATCATGTCAATCCATGGTCACTAGACTTGTGAGGCACAATCATTGTATGTGAGGGAACTAGCTTCAAAATACAGATTGAGAAGGAAATCCAATATTGTAAGAAATCATCAAACAATCTAGGAAGTGCAGTCTAACCTAATATTTAAAACTTCAAATCAAATACAATTCTTTCAACCTTAGGTTATCATTGTTCCACTGGTAGAAAATTAGGCTGCAAAGTGAAATATGGCATTGGTTGTGGACTTATTACAATATTACTTTGTCAACTAGTGAGGTTAAGGGTTTTGAAAGAAGTTTCTAACACATTTGCAAAATGAAAAGACTTGAATTAAATTTAATTCATTCAAAAATAAATTCTATCTCTACTTAAAATATTGCAATGTAAATAAAAATTCCAATTAATCAATCCAACAAGAAAGTAACTAATGTTCTCAAGCTACACTACAAAATCTTAGACAAGCAGAATATCAAGTTGTGAGGTGAAACATTCCTTGAGAAATGCCTACACAACCGTCCTCTTTTCACTGATGTAGGCTATTGGTTAAATAATAAATTATAATCACAGAAGCAAACAACTCACTCAGATTTTCTTAGTTGATCAAGTATCTGTTAGTGTCTCACATGTAGAAGGCTTAGGTTGTAGTGTCTATATCCTACTCCCTTGAGTGGCTTAAAGACTTGCAATAGTACTCTATTGACTCCTCAATCCTTACTCCCATCAACAAAATCAGTTCTAAGTGTTTAAAAATAAATAAAACTTTCATGAAAATGGGACTATTGCTACATCAAATAAACTAGTGTAACCAAAAATTAGAATAGTGAATAGTAAACAATGAATTAAAGATTATGAGCAGTGAACCATTAGCACAAGATAAATACAATGATTAACATATAAACAAATATTTACTAATGGGTATAAACAATAGATACATAAAATAAAATGAAAACTAAATCAAAGAGTATATACCAACAATAAAACTACAACAAATGTACACATAAAACAATGATGCATAGGATGAAGAATGGGAGCCCTCCAAGCCTCAAACTATACATTCAAGGACTATCAGATGAAATAACTTAGTATGGATTCATGTATTAATGAAATAAGCTGGTACAAAGCTTTAGTGAGTCTCTTAGAAACCAAAATCTTCAGCAAAATTCAAAACTAGAAATTTGGTTCTATCTCCCAAAGTCTTCGTATGTTTATGTGTATATACATCATGAAATGAAACTAAAATGCTATCATTCCTCTACCCAGCTATCTAAATATGATATTATCCATCTATTAAGATCGAATTCATCATTTGGAGTGTGCAACGACCCTCCAGAAGTTGAACGTCACAAACATTTGAATTAACAAAGTAAACTAAACTCAAAATGTATTACTACACATATATGACTTTCATTCAACCAGAATTTCTATAACATTCCACTAAATCTAAGAAGTCTATCCAACGAAGTGGTTAGAAGCAGGGTGTAAGTATACTTCTAAAGGTGGAATTTCACTAAAACGTATTTTAGGATTGTGCAACTTGCACATTTCTATTAATGTCATTATCATGATCAATAATCCATAAAAAATTATAGATCATTAATAAAATCATTTCTATAAATTGGAAACAACATCTTAATGAATTATAACTTAATAGTGTTAGTCATGAAGTGAAGGATATTAAATCCATTCATAATACAATATTTAATATCAATTATTAAAACATAATCATTAATAACCTCATTAATATAAGGTCTTTTATGCAATCATTATTATAATTCAATAACCATAAGTTATCTCAAAATCAAAATTCACTAAGTACATATACAAATATCATACTATATTTATGATCATCAATCGATTTTTAAGTCCATGCATGTTAACCAATGTAAATGAAAGAATTTAATCAAAGTTTTTCAATACTCCACTTTTTCTCTACCAATCAAACGTCTACAACATTTTTTTATTTTCAATAAAAAAAATTGAGGCCTTATTTGGCCTCATTTCGATGCATATAGTCACATTGTTTTGGAAAATTTAGATTAAAACATACCATGGCTGAGTAAATTTTTGATAAGTGAAGTAATGTTATTTGGCCTCATTTCGATGCATATAGTCACATTGTCCTGGAAAATTTAGATTAAAACATACCATGGCTGAGTAAATTTTTGATAAGTGAAGTAATGCTAGACATAGGTCTAGCATTACTTCACTAACATTAAATGTTATATTGTTATGATATATGTTCTAATTCCATATAAGCTCATAACTAGTATAGTGTAAATCTAGAGTAAGCTTGATCATTATGCCAGTACTCATAGGTTTGGTATAATGTGGCTATCTGTCATGTTGCAATATGGTTTTAGTGATGATCGACATGAGGATAACATGCAATCCTCTCTTCTCCACTATAAATACTATCCCATTGTTCTTGCCCCTCTAGATGAGAGACCACTCTCTTGTCTCTATAAGTTGTGCTTGCACTCATCTGGACAAACCTCTCATCCATCCCAACACTGCTACTTCCCTGGAGTAAAGTGAGGATTTTCACTTGGGACCCTATCTACTGTGCTTGGATCTACCTTTAAAGGTTCTTCATCTCGAACCATTGTTATTCTCTTTGCCTTTTCCCTTTTATTCAATATTTAGGTTACTTACTGTGATACAACCCCTATGAAATGTATAACAGCTTAAATAAATCTATTTCCATATTCAATGCTTTTCAAAATGGTTATCATACTATCATGTCTTTTTCTATGATTACCATTCTTTCTTTAAAATTCACTCCAGATTGAGGAACTAAATGAAATAGCTTGGAGTGCATGATGTGTTTCTCAGTACCAGCCATCTGAATATACCTAGCTTTTCTACTGGATAAATCTAAAACTATTTTGAACCATTTCTCGGGCTAGATTTTCTACTGGATAAATCTAAAACTATTCTGACCCATTGCTCAGGTAAATTTCTTTACAGTGACGGAAAAAAAATTACACCCTACTTACCTCATTTTTTCTTCTTCCCTTATTGTAGGCAAAAGGTATAAAAAAAAAGCCCCTGAAATAACCCATGTTCTTTAAGCCATGACTTGTATTTCCTGGGCTCTTTCGCTTCCTTAGCCAAAACCAGAGCGTTTGCAGGTTGGTCGGAACCTCCTGCCCATTCCACTCTCCTCTTATAAATCCAACCTGTCGTTTCGTATTTAATCAGTGAATCTCGGCTAAACGTAAAAGAGTGATTGTCTTGGCTGACAATTATGTCATCTAGCTCAAAAATGGAGTCCCTTATGGAGCACATACTTCACGTCGATTCTCTGTTAAGTAACAGAAACACGCTCATATCGGTGTCGAACGAATTCGAGAAGCTGCTAAATTGGCTCGCCCAGAGCTACATCCGTGACACCAAGGCCATCGTCGGCACCGTTGTGGACATCAAGGAGAATTCAAAGGCCTACTCCTTCGTTACCGACATGCCTGGCGTCAAGAGCTCCGACATTAAGGTCAGTTTCTATCTTTTCTTTCTTTTCTGTCTATTAACATTTTCATCCGACCATAAATCGAATCTGAAGGCTTGCTTCAATTCCTGTGTGTATCTGTTTTGCTGGTTCATATTGAGGATGAGAATGTGCTGACCATCAGGGGGAAGTGAAAGCGCGTGGAAAATGATGAGGATACCAAATACATTCGCATGGAGAGAAAGCCCGCCAAGTATTTTAGAAAATTTGTGCTTCCCACTGACGCCAATTTGGATGCGATTTCTACCAGTTGTGAAGACATGGTTCTGATTGTTACCGTGCCCAAGGAATCACTCGTAGAAACGGTTTCCCACTCATTTCCATACCCAGTGCCAGCTCAGTAACCTGCAAAACCAACAAAACCAGTCAAGTGCATCATTCTTTCTTTGGGTTGTGGGTAGCCTTCGACGACCTTCTCGTGGGTCGAAGATCTCCATGAACTGAACTAGGGATAGGTGGACAACTTTTTATGCTTCAGGTGTATCCATATCCCTGAACATGTCCAATGCATTCTTAACTCAATGGACACGTTGTTAAGCATTGCATGCTTGTTGTATGTTCTGGCGCAACAACTTTGTTGTTTCTTACAATAAAAAATCTATATTTATCGTTTAAAGAGAATTTGTAGCATCTGCTCAACAAAACCATAATTAATTTAAATCTGATATGGGAAACCACATTGATATTAAATGTGCAGTTAGTCTAAATCTGTGAATAGATTACTTAAAAATTATAAATTTTCAAATCTAGTTCGAATATATTAACCATTGATATGGATTTAAACGTCTCCCATTAATAGATTATATATTAGAATTTAAATTTAAATAGTTCTAGACTTGAAAACTAAATCTTCTATATTGTTGAATTTATTTTAAGTTTTAAACATTTTAGCCTTCACTATAATATAATTTAGGGTTTGTTGTAAAAAATATGGTTCATATTGCTGAACTTACTTTTCCATAGTCATATGTAGTTTTTTTTATACAAAGTAACATGGCATATATTGTATGAACTGAACAATAGACAAATAAAATCGATGATTGCTAGGTCAATATTCACCATACATAAGATTATGGAATAATCCAGGAAAGGCCAGATTTAAAAGGAAGTCAAAAAATCAAATAGAAATAATGTAATCAAATGTATGTGGAGGCAGTCGACAAGAGAGCGGCCATCGTGAACAATCTAAATTATTATACTTTAATTTCAAGAATGGAGGAAAAGTAGGCACTTAGTACGAAATCTATCACTGAGCGAGAGATTTTTTTTTAAAGAGCATTTGTAGCATGCTCAAAAAAACACTTATATATTTCATTTGTTTGATTCTATTATGCATTAAAAGAATGTACACTCTCGCATGGATTATTGCACCGATTGAAAATGGGAGTTTAATATATTAGTCTTGGTATAAAATACGTTGGGAGCACATATATGGTTTGGAATGGATATGGTTTATGGGGAAGAAAATAAAACATTGTCCACAATATTGATGTATCACCACGACCAACATTTTCCCCGTGGGCAAATACAGTTTACACTGTGATTTGGTGCAATGAATGCCTTGGATCCTGGCAAGTAAACAGGAGGCCACCAAACTCAATTTTTCCTTCACAAAACCTTGAGATCCATCTTACCTTCTTCTTCACGGAGCCTTTGACCAAATACATGAGATTATGTACTTAAATGGTGAGCAATAACGACAGTGCGGTCCAACCATCTCAGAGGGGGACTCTTGCTTGATCCTCCAATCACTTTAAGCAAATAGAAATCCTTCCATAGCATGGATAGTAACCATCGGGCACTCTACCACAGCTACTATGGCTACTACTATAGGGTTTTATAGGATTTTAGGAGAAAAACGTCGTTAGCCAGTTCTAGTTGACTCAACTGATTCTTCGACTTATTCAAGCAGATCAACTACTATTGTTCAATCTTGAAATGAAAGAAATGCACCTGCTTTTTGTTGTTGGGAATGGTTCATTGACTGGATCATTTGGTTCATCGAATGGATCAGGAGAAGCAGTAACAATGTGCCTTCGTCTGGCTGCAGTAACCAGACACCTTAATCTTTAATCTAGGATTGCTAAGCTCCTCTACCTTTTTGGCAGGGACTTGTTACTATGCAATTTTTGGCAGGGACTTGTTACTATGCAACCTGCCTTGTGAATTTATAAGTAGGGTACGCAAATAGTTTCAAGTTCAAGTTTTAAGTCCACATCACCACTTTTTTAACACATCTCTCTCTAATGTATAACCAAGGAAAGCATACCAGAATAATAATTGAGGCTCGTACTATCAATAGAGGATGAGTGACTAGAAGTAAAACATTAATTTAATTTAACAAGACCAAGCTCTTAGTAAAAGCGTATCCTTCGAATTTTTGGCAGATCTATTAAACCAAAACGTAATTATACGAATATTGGCCTATGATTTGGCTATTTACTTACTTCAGTTCAAGTACACTGACAATGACTATATCCTCAAAATCAAGGAATTTCATTGACAGAGTATTGAAATACATGGCCAGAGAGAGGGTCAACTATCCAAATTTCATTAACATACAATTTTACTGAAATTAATAAAGGTTAATTCAATATGTCGATCCATTGATTGGGATTTTGTTAAAAAAATCTATATCAAATTCAACAGAGAATTACTACCTAAAATGATAAAATATATAGGAATCATATTTCTCACTGCTGACCATTTTAATATATTGGATTACTCTATTAATGAATTATTCAAGAGAATAAAAATAAAGGAAAAACCCAAGATTCACATAATAAGGATGTATATGTGCCTATTAAATTTGAGTCATGCACGACAATAATATCACTTGGCCAATAGACATACTACGCTATCAATCATTGAACAATATATACGAATTTATCTAACAAGTATAAAGTTAATATTTTAGAAGGTTTATTTTATTTTATTTAAAACCACAATAACCATCAATTCATATAATTTCCATACACTATACGAGTCTGTCCAAAAATAAGAATGATTATTCTACAAAATTTATATTGTTTTATCAATAAATAACTACATAATATAATATTGTAACCCAAAGAATGTTTAACCTTGAAGTTGACTTGCAACTATTAAATTGCCCACTATATTTTTCCTTCGCTTGCTAATCCAAGGACTTCATCGGTACCTCCCAGCCAACACTAGGGGTATTCTTCTTCCCCCTTAGCCCCTCGAGCCACAAAGGGGTCACACACAATTTCAGAACAGATATTAGCTCAAGCTTGCCCTCGCAAGGAGTGGCTTCCACCTCTTGCACAAGCTTGTAGACTAACTCACACAAGTAAACTCAGTCAATAGAAAGTTTAACAACATTTCATTCATCCAACAATAGTGTACCTTCCCTCTTCCTCACCATTCTTTTTATAAGAGATTTCACTTTGACACTTTTCATCTCATGCACAATTAAATAATTTTTAATAATTAATTTAAAGATTATTCACCCCCAACACGTGTCACTTTTTTCCCAAAGTAGCACATGTTTAATCCTTTTTAATTTAATTATTTATGCATTTTCCCTCACACTCAATTAGTTCCTAGATTTTCTCTTAGTTGTCCCTCACTTCCCCAATTCCTCTTTTATTGTGTCCCCAAACTAATTTACAATTGGAGTTTGATTATGACTCTTCTCTTAGTTTGTATTTAGAGTTTGATTGACTTAGGATACTAACTCTATGTTGACAACTCATTCTCTCATGAATATATTTTCTTTTAATTAAAATTCATTTTTATTAATTTCATGCACACTTTATGCACATGCATAAATTAATGTATTCTTCCTATAATAGTTTTGTTTAGTATAAGATTTTCCTTAAGCCCCTTTAATATAATTTTATTTATACATAACTAGTTTGACTTTGATTTTTATTATGTTTCCTTTCATAAATCAAAATAAAATTATCTAAATTTATATTCTATTTTCTATCATTTCTAAGTAATTTTTTTGTTCTCTAAGGTATTCTAGTTTTTTAATCACTCGCTAATTTATTCTTGCGACATGCCCTTCAAGATGCACCTACGTGCTCCAAGGGTGCCACTCCCCAATTAACTTAGTTTGGAAGTTTTTTGATGCTTGGAGTTAATACTTCACTTGTCGACCTTGTGTGAGATTAAGGGTTTACTAAGGAATAAGGAATCCACCTTATTGTACACCGCTCATAAATCCTCATGAGCAACTGTCTCAGTCTTTCCTCATGACATCATGAACATCTCGGAACAAGGTAGTCGTTAACCTTTAGTTCAGTTCACAGCAGTAGTACTAGTAGATTGTGACATGGACGCTGCCACGCCTCTCCCTCATCCATATGATATATGTGTATGACCCCTTTACTCCATATGTGATTCAGATTAGCAAGCATCACCATGCATGCATCCACTAGGAAATATAATATTAATATCTTTATACATGAAATCCATAACTGTAATCATCATAATATATGTGTAATCAAAATAGTATTAAAAAACAAAGACAATAGTCCACTCCCTGACTCAATCTGAATTCAAAGGAAGTTTGTTGATGCCATAAGCATCGTCAGCATGCCACGTTTCCTACACACTCAGGAAACCTCATCATAATACCTTTCAATTTTATACATCAATAATAATAACATATCAATTTTCAATACTCAATCATAGCATAAACACATAAAACAAAAATGATAATCATAATGTACCATGTTTTAACCAGATCACTTGCTCACACATTTCCTCAAAGAATAATTCAGTGTATGAAATGTGATTGAATTCATCCTTTGGAGTGCCAAAAATCATGCAAAATTACACATGGTTGAGTTCTGGCTGATTTTTCTGCTAAAACAGGGTATTTTTCCAGCAAAGGGGGTGTGTTAACCATGCGTTGATTGACACATTAGTGAGCCAAAATTCTTGTAATTTTTTCATGGATGTCAACATCAATATGATGAGAGAGACCCAAGAGAAGTGAGTTAGTTGCAAATCTGACACATCCTTGAAAATGATTGACAACTCAATCAAATGCCAAGCTACAATGCAAAAGGATCTAGTTGTCCTTTGCTAGGTCAAAAAACCATCCAGGTGAACAAAATGTCCACATCATTGCTCTAAAAATAAGCATCACACTCTTTTATCATGTGTATCATTCAATTGAAATACATTGAACCATAATTTTGTCAAATTCTGTCATCTATATATTGTAGTTTCCCATCTGAAAAATTGGATTCCCATTTGGCATTTTTGTTTTTGTTTAGTATGCTTTCTACAGATTGTGATTGGCCATTTGGAAATTTTGATGTGCATTTGGCATATTTATTTTCATGTTGTATAATTTCTACATACCATGGTTTCCCATATGGAAATTTTGATTTCCATCTAGCATATTTGTTGTCAAAAATTCTAGTCCAAAAACCATCTTTAATTCCTGCCTTTGTCAGTTGAAAAGAGAGACAACACATAGTTTTTGGTTGACCAAGAACCATCTTCAGTTCATTTATGA
>JASDQU010688390.1:20493-31887 GCA_032191745.1 Picea mariana
GGAAAAAAGGAGAAGAATATGTTGGATTCCATTAAACAAGAAGTCTCAAATATCAATCTATAACCAGAGAACTAGAGGCCTCGTTAAAGCTTTACAATCGGGAGCTCTGCTCTACCATCCATCCCTACAGAAATACAAAAACTGAGTATATATACTTAGAACAATTCACCACCTTTGCAGCAAGAAGGTAGCTGAGACATTAAAGTCCAAATTAGTGTGTGCAGACTCCTCAGTCAAACCTGGACGGAACTCCTTCGTCATACGCCACCTTAACTTAGCATGGCTCTTGCAGGGGGACCTGCATACAAGGGTACCACGGGCTGATTGCTCCAGGCCTCCCATACCTTCCATTTATGGGTTAAGCCGAGGTCTCAACCACCTGCTCGATATTCATTAACTGCTTCTTCCATGGAGGGTGGCCGAGACTGAATACATAAAGAGAGACCCCGTGTCTTTTGAAATCTCAGTAGTCGAAATGTCGAAACGACTCCTGGGCTCTTTTTTCATTTCACGTTTTAGATTTTCGAAATGCAGTGGAAGAGAAACCCTTTGTCCTTTGAAGTCCCGGTAGCCGAAATGCCAAAATGGCTCTTGGGCGCTTTTCGCATTTCACGTTTCGGGGTTTTGAAATGCAGTGGAAGAGCAACCCTTTGTCCTTTGAAGTCCCAGTAGCCGAAATGTTGAAATGGCTCCTTGGCGCTTTTCGCATTTTGTGTTTCGGGGTTTCGAAATGCAGTGGAAGAGAAACCCTTTGTCCTTTGAAGTCCCGGTGGCCGAAATGCCAAATGGCTCCTAGGCGCTCTTTGCATTTCGTGTTTCCGGGTTTCAAAATGCAATGGAAGAGAAACCCTTTGTCCTTTGAAGTCCAGGTAGCCAAAATGGCTCTTGGGCGCTTTTCGCATTTCACATTTTAGGGTTTCAAAATGCAGTGGAAGAGCAACCCTTTGTCCTTTGAAGTCCCGGTAGCCGAAATGGCTCCTGGGCGCTTTTCGCATTTCACGTTTTAGGGTTTTGAAATGAAGTGGAAGAGAAACCTTTTGTCTTTCGAAGTTCCGGTAGCCGAAATCATGAAATGGCTAATCATTTTGTGACTTTGGCCATAAGAGATGAGCCCATGCGCTAAACCTCGTGCAACTCCATGACTCAAGCTTACCCGATGACCATCGATCTGCTCCATCTGTGGATCCTCGCCGTTGAAAAACAAATGCCCGCTCGCTTGATTTTAAGCCCGAAATGGACCTTTTCTATGTGCTACGCTCGGCGCACTGCGACCTTTGAATAAAATGCGTTTGATGGGGTTTTAAACCTCATTTCTACGCATTTACACCAAGAGCCTGAAATCGGGGAGAAACACCCCCTTGCAAGAATTGACACTAACATTAGGATCCATGGGGGATAGAGTCGTCCCTACGATGATATAAGAACTCCTTATGTGGTTCCAGTTGCCTTCTGTTGGGCTATGGAGTCATTTATTAAGCCGAAAATAAACAGAAAAAACAATATTTACAAAAACAGAGGAGTCGTCTAGGGCTCAAACAAAACATTTCTTCAGGAAATGCCCATTTACTAGACCGTTAAAAACTTCTTCATCCTCCAAATCCTGCAACCTATATGTGTTATTTAAGAATACTTCAGAGATTTTGAAGGGCCCGATCCAGAGGGCATAAAACTTGCTGTGTTTGCCCCTATCCTGCCTGGGTGCATCCCACTTAAGCACCAAATCTCCCAGCTTGAATTCCTCCTTCCTGACCTTCCTGTCAAAGGCCTGCTTGATCTTATTCTAATGACTATGAGCTATGTCCATTACCTTCTCCCTGACCTATTGCACTTCCACCACTGGATGAATTCTTATGACCATATGGTCTGGCTCTCCTTCATGATCTTGAAATAATTTCGCTACAGGTAAAGCGAGCTGAGTGGGAAACAAAGCCTTCGTCCCATAAACAAGTTGAAAAGGTGAGGTGCCCAGGGACTTCTTTGTTGTCACTTGATCGGCCCATAGAGAGAATTTGAGCTTTGAATCCCATGCCTTCTTATTGTCTTCCAATAATATTTTAATGAGTTTGATTAGACTTTTATTGGAAGAATCTGCCAGTCCATTTCCTTGAGGATAATAGGGAGTGGAGTGAATTAGTGAAATATTGAACTGCTCACAGAACTTAACCAGAGGCTCGGACTTGAAAAAAGAAACATTATCAGTGACAATCTTGCTGGGACAACCAAATCTGGCTATGATATCCTCCAGGAAGATGATAATCACTTTGTGTGATGCACACCTGGTGGGGGAAGCTTCTATCCACTTGGTGAAATAGTCTATTGCAGTTAGGATCCATTTGTGCTGGCCACTTGAAGGAGGATGAATTTCTCCAATAAAGTCCAACCCCCACTGTTGAAAGGGTGCTGAAGATACTACAAGCTTTAGTGGTAGAGATTTGAGTTGCTGCTTTCTTGAGAACCTTTGGCATTTGATGCAAGCTCTGACTTCTTTGCAGACATCAGTGAATAAGGTGGGCCAGCAGTACCTAGCCTTGAGAATTTTGTGAGATGTGGTCTTCTAGAAATGATGCCCTCCACAAAGGCCTCTATGGAAATCAAACATAACTTTATGGGCTTCCTGTGGGTTCAGACACCTCAGAAACACCCCTAGAGGGTCTCTCTAGTACAATACTTGGTCAATAAGGCAGTATTTGACCACCTTAAGATTTAAATCTCTTGCCTTTCTTTTTCCCATTCCATCAGGAGGCTTCAACTCTTGCATAAAGTACAAAATGTCTCTGTACCAGGTGCATTCTGCTAGTGATAAGCCACCTTGAGAGATTTTGCCGGGCGACTCAGCTTGCTAATTTCCTGAGCAAGCATTGATGAAGCTAACCCCCAAGGCCTTGTAATTGGATTCAACCAGTAGCTTGGCTAAACCCTACCCTTTAGCCAACTTGGTGGGCTTTATCTCCAGGTTAAACTCAAGGATCTTGGCAATCCATTTACTTCTTCTCCCATCTATGTCAGGCTGTATAAGGATGTCCTTCACAAAGGCTGAAGGAATGTACGCGATCACTCTTGAATACAAGACATATACTCTGAAATATTTGAGAGCTTTCACCAAGGCCATGATCTCATATTGATTTTTTCATTTCTTAATGCCTTACTGAAGAAGGAAATGGGTTACTCTCACCCTTCCTCATTTTTCTGAATAAGACCGCTGCTACTGTATCAAAAAAAGAAAAAAAAAAAACTAGGAAATCCTTGGAATATTCAGGACTGATCAGCACAGGTGCCTCAGTCAATGCCTTTTTTATTTGGAAAAAAGATTCCCTGGGTTCAGCAGTCCATTTTACTTCATTTCCCTTTCTGATCATGGCCGTGATGTGTTTCACCAACTCAACAAAATTTGAGACGAACCTCCTCAGAAAGTTAATCTTCCCTAGAAAATCCTGAACTTCCTTTCTAGACCTGGGAAGTGACAGGGTCTGAATTGCCTCTACCCTGTTGGGATCAATTCTCACTCCCTCTACTGATACTATATGGCCTAACAACTTTCCCTCCTTCATAGCAAACAAAGATTTCTTGGGATTTAAGGAAAGGCCAAACCTCCGACATTTCAAGAAAACTTTCCTCAAGTGACAACAGTGCTCTACATCAGACTTGGAGAAGAATGTGATGTCATCCAGATAGATCACCACAAACTTATCTTTCTCCTCGATGAAGGCTATGTCCATGGCTCGCTGAAATGTTTCTCCTACATTCATTAATCCAAAAGGCATTCTGGCATACATGAATGTGCCCCAAGGAGTGGTGAAGGCTATTTTTTCTTTGTCCTCAAGCATGACTGATATCTCATTATAGCTAGAAAAACCATCAATCATGGATATCCTAGATGCACCAGTTACCCTCTGCAATATGTGTTCCATGTGGGGCAAAGGATAGTTGTCTTTCTTTGAGCTCTTGTTCAGGTTCCTGAAATCAACACAGAGCATGATTTCTCCACTTTTCTTCCTCACTGGGACCAAATTGGCTACCCACTCATAATATCTCAAGGGGACAATGATTTGGGCATCTAGCAACTTCTTCACTTCTCTCTCCATGACAGGCAACAACATCGGATTTATCTATCTTAGCTTCTGCCTAAATGGCTTAGCCTCTTCCTTTAGTGGGATCTTGTGTTCAATGAAAGATGTGTCATATGTCTTGAGGTCTTCATAGGTCCATGCAAACACATCAATAAATTCCCTTAATAACTTGGTATATTCGACCCTCTACTCTTTGGTCAAACTTCTTGACAACTTGAAAAACTTACGCTCCTCCTGTGTGCCGATGTTGCACTCCGCTGTGTCAACATATCCATTTGAAAACCTACCCTTTACTGCCATATCATTTCCATCGAACAGTCTTTCTAAAGGGACTAGTCCCTTCGGAATGTGATTGCTAGGCAAATGAATAATATGGTGATTAGCAAATTTATTTAAAAATATCTCAGGGTAAGGGTGACTTTCGAGATCAGGATCCTGATCCATATGCAATGCAGAAAATTCGTCGACAAAATGAAGAAATTTTTTGATTTAAAGATCATGTTCGAATACCTTCCAATGCTTGATATTGTCCGGGACAGATGGCCTATATCTTATCTCAACATCATATTTGATCTTAGGTGGCAGAGGGATCCTGAACAGACTAGCTGATACAGCTAAGGAATCAGCCAAAGTATTTTCCTCTCTTGGAATAAAAGAAATGTTGAAAGATGATAAGAAATTATCAATCAAGTCCCACACTAACCCCTGAGCCGAGGATGCTTAGCCCGATAAGAATTTCTGACTTGCTGGATTATCAACTCAGCATCTCCGAACACTGCTACCCCCTCAATTCCCATTTCTTTTGCAGCCCTTAAACCCAGAATGAGAGCTTCGTACTCTGCCACATTATTGGTAGCTTCAAATTCTAGCTTGTATGACAGGGATATGGTTTCCTGACAAGGTGACATGAAAACCACTCCAGCGCCAGTGCCTTTGCTAGAAGAGGCTTCATCAAAGAACATCTTCCCAATAGAGGTGGTTGGAGGAGGTATCTCATGATTAAATATGGGTTGATTTATGATTTGAAAAGGGGCTTCAGGAGTATCAGTGAGCTGCAATAAACTAGACCCCAAATCAGTGTCAAGTGTAAAGATAGGATGATTGGTGGGGTCTGCTTCATCACTAACAATATAGGCCAACTGAGCTTCTCTGTACAACCTCATGTGTTCCCCTCCAAATACTGGAATGGTGGCATATGTGAGATCCATCTGTAATGTTCCATCAAGTTTTTTAATCCAAGATCTTGATAACAACATGTCGAACTTGGGGGGAACGTCAGCTACTACAATGTCCATGACCACACTCTTCATTGACAGCTGAAATAAAGAGACCACCAAGTCTTTGATGACTCCAAGGCATTTCACCCTCCTTGAATCAAAAGATTACAAATCGTGATAAGCCTTTGTCACTTCCAGTCCCAATTCTTCCATGACTATTTTGGGCATAAGGTTGTGGGAAGCTCCTGAATCCACGAGGCAATTATGCAACACCTTATCATGTATGTTCAAGGATATGTAGAAGGGAGGGGATGAATCATATCTGTCTTCTACCATGGGACCTAGGACGACTGCTGGCTTTTCATCTTGAAGATTTACTGAGTCTGTGGAAGGCTGGGGGGACTCAGATTGTAGCAGTTTGGAGAGGGATCTTTTGAAATCTTCATTTTTAACTAGTTCTGAAAGGAGTACGAGAATTCTAATCTTTTGAATTTCGTTCTCAAAACGAGGCTTAGGAGCTTCTCTTACCTCAGAGTCAGGATCTTTGGCTGTTGGCGAAGTATTCTGAGTTTTATTTTCTTTAGTAGTGATTGTTGTAGGTTTAGCAGGCCTTTCCGCTATGAGGGGTTGATCATGGCTATCAAAATTCCCTTCTTTCTTCCTTAACCTGAGATGATATTTGTTAGGAGTGTTGTTGGCCTTTTCCCCTTTACCCAACTCATTGATTTGAATGTTCATAAGAGATTCTTCATATGCAGATTGAGTTAAATGGGGAAAAGGGGAAGTGTCTTCAATACAATGAATTTTAGGGTCGAGCTCATCTATCTCTTCTCCTTCCTCATGAGAAACTAGGTTATTTTGGAGAGGGGTTTGAATCCTATGATCATCTCTATATTTTCTCCTTTGTTCCCTTGGTAAATCCTGTGGCACATTGTTGCTAGGCCTCTTGAAGCCTCTGTTATCAGTATTTTGGGAATTTCTATACATGGGATTCCCTTCTAACTCCCACCTTTCCATTATAGTCGAAAGAAATTTTAGCACTTTAGTTACCTCGTCCGTTTGAGGGGGAAGGAGAGAGGAATTGGATGGGGAGGCTTCAGGTCTCTTCCTAGATATGTCTCTATCAGCCTTATTCTTGAGTCATTCAACAACCAATATGTTAGATTCTACTTCCACGGCTGCATCCTGCATGTGAGCCAGAGTAGTTGCTCTCCTTTCCCTCAAAAAGAGGCAGAAATAGGGATCAAAAGAGCTAGCATAAGTGATTTTAGCAGAGGATTTTGAGGGCTTTATCTCTGTGAGGATCTTATTGTACATTTTATTGAATCTCTTGGAGAAGTCAGAGACAAACTCTCCTTCCTTTCTCCTCAAAGACCCAAACTCTGTCATGTAATACATGAAGTCTTTTTTGTCTCCCCACTGTCTCAAAAAGGCATTATCCAAAGCCTCAATCCCATCGATAGATCCAAGAGGCAGGGCTCTAAACCACTTTCTAGCCTCACCTTCAAGGCTATGGACGAAAATCCTCATCCATACGTCTGCGTGCATGATAACATGATCGTTTGTAAAATTGCAAAAGGCTTCAAGGTGTTCTTTTGCAGCTATGTCCCCTTTGTCTGTAAACTTGGGCAGTTTCTTAAGGTAGCCATATGCTGGAAGGGAATTGAGAGGCCGAGGTAACAAAAGGGGAGCATACCTAGCAGCTATTATAGCCTCCATTCTGGTCATGGGGGGATTTTCTCCTGCCATAGGAATATTAGGTGGAGGAGAAATCGGAGGAGAAGGAGCTCGAACATGGGATACTGGAAATGAGCTTCTAGGTAGAAGGGGGAACAATGGGGGATTCAGAGAGAAGGCTAAGGGGCTTGGATCAACAGATGCTTCTCTCTATGCAGTATCAACAATAGTAATAGGAGGAGGGGTGGTAAAGTTGGGAGTGGGGAAATCTTCTGCGGTCCTTGGTCTACGCCAAGGTACAACTTCAAGGGAGAGGGGAGTGACAAGGATTTCTCCCTCCAATCCTAGACCAGGAGGGGAAAACTCAGCAGGAACACTTCCAAAATTCAGGAAATGGGAAACTTCAGAACAAGGTTTGCTAGGAAGCTGAGAAGAAGAAAATGGAGTTCCTACAGAAGGAGACGACAAATTACCTGGTTCAACGGTGGAATTTTCTCCTTCAGAGGCCTTTCCTTTTTTGATAATCACCTCTGGATCAACTCCAGGTGTAGCTAGAGGCAGCTGTAGATGGGACCGCGTGTGTCTACCTCTGGAAGCCACAACTAAAACAACAGGTTCGCCACAGTGGAGTTGTCACAATGGAGTCACCAGGTGCATAGTAGCAATCTTGTAGGGTTCTAATACCTGATGCACCTTCAGAATCAGAGGCTCAATGTCGTTCAATCCCAGGGAAAATTTTCAACTTTTTCCCCGATAACGACGCTAGAAATGTTGGCATCAAAAGTCACTCCTCGATTGTAGTAGGAGAAGAGCCCAACACCCATCAATTTAAATGTCACGATTTGCTGATAAAGGGTGATGAATGGAAGTAAACTCAGAACAATATCGTTCTAACTTAGAAAACTGGGTTGGAATAGCTAAGACAGGTGAGGTCTTGATCTAATTTAAGCCAATAATTTTGCATAATAGTGAGTAAGTGGAGGGAAAAACAAAGGAAATAAAGTCTGCTTTGGACATTGGATCTTCCAGCAGCCTTTAAACAGGGGAAAAGTCACAAATATGAGATCCTCTCAGATCTGAGAAACTTCAAGAAAATTAAGAAGTTGCAAAACTAATATAATCAAACATGCATTATATGGTCATTACAACACCCGACTGGATCATCCATGCCCAGGCTCTTAGGATTCAGAGGAAAAAAGGAGAAGAAGATGCTGGCTTCCATTAAACAAGAAGTCTCAAATATCAATCTATAACCAGGGAACCAAAGGCCTCGTTAAAGCTTTACAACCGGGAGCTCTGCTCTACCATCCATCCCTACAGAAATACAAAAACTGAGTATATATACTCAGAGCAATTATCCACCTTCGCAGCAGGAAGGTAAATAAGACATTAAAGTCCAAATTAGCGTGTGCAGGCTCCTTGGTCAAACCTGGATGGAACTCCTTCTTTAGAGGCCACCTTAACTCAGCATGGCTCTTGCAGGGGGACCTGCATACAAGGGTACCACAGGTTGATTGCTCCAGGCCTCCCATACCTTCCATTTATGGGTTGAGCTGAGGTCTCAACCACCTGATCAATATTCATTAACTGCTTCGTCCATGGAGGGTGGCCAAGACTGAATACATAAAGAGAGACCCCATGTCTTTTGAAATCCTGGTAGCCGAAATGTCGAAATGACTCCTGGGCACTCTTCGCATTTCGCGTTTCGGAGATTCAAAATGCAATGGAAGAGAAACCCTTTGTCCTTTGAAGTCCCAATAGCCGAAATGTTGAAATGGCTCCTAGGCGATTTTTGCATTTCGTGTTTTGTGATTTAGAAATGAAGTGGTAGAGCAACCCTTGGTCCTTTGAAGTCCCTGTAGCTGAAATGTCGAAATGGCTCCTGGGCGCTTTTCTCATTTCATGTTTCGGGGTTTCGAAATGCAGTGGAAGAGAAACCCTTTGTACTTTGAAGTCCCGGTAGTCGAAATGCCGAAATGGCTACTGGACGCTTTTCGAATTTCATGTTTCAAGGTTTCAAAATGAAATGGAAGAGCAACCCTTTGTCTTTCAAAGTCTCGCTAGTCGAAATTGCGAAACGACTAATCATTTCATGACTTTGGCCATAAGAGATGAACCCATGCACTAAACCTCATGCAACTCTGCGACTCAAGCTTACCCGATGACCGTCGATCTTCTCCATCTGTGGATCCTAGCCGTTGAAAATAAAATGCCCGCTCGCTTGATTTTAAGCCTGAAATGGAACTTTTCTGTGTGCTGCGCTCGACACTCATGACTGCGGCCTTTGGGGTTTTTAAACCTCATTTCTACACATTTACACCAAGGGCCTGAAATCGGAGAGAAACACCCCCTTGCAAGAATTGGCGCTAACAACGCCAAAATGTATCGCGTTAATTATCCTTTCCCCCTCCTTTGGAAAGTCAAAGGATTGAAATCAATGGTTGAGATCAATCGTGCTCTAGGTCGACGACCCTCATTCCATCATGCCCCCCCCCGCATGTTTGAAGTTTAACGAGGGGTAGAGGGGCTACAAAATCTAACCATGGTTTGGGCCCAGTTGATGTGTCACACATCGGGGAATTGCACCCCACTTGGGCTTGTGGTTAGCATAACTACACAAGACCCCCTGCAATAAAAATTGGCATGACGCATATCCTGGTCTCGTAGCTCTGCCAAACCAGCAGATGCCTACCACCACGACACCAACTCACTTGCCACTTGGTTTCCACTCACTTGCCACCTCTGATCATTGTTGTCACCGTGTACCTTTCACCATGGCAGTACACGTCACCTCTCTGCCACATCAATTGACATGTGGCCTTCACCTCACATTGACATCATCATAGAGTACAAAGACTCACCCAACCAAGTGCTGAGACTCGTCCATTCCTTATAATATTATTGAATTAATTATTATATATTAAAATCCCATTCTTTAATATCGTTTTTATTTAATCCTTATTAATGTTAATTAAACCTTATTTTATTTAATATCCCATGCATTATTTTATTTTGGCTTAGTTTAATTTACCGACCCGGTAATACCGAGGATTTACTCTCCCATTTACCTTGGGAATCCAACATCTTGTAATAGTTTAGTGTTAATGATTTCATTTACCGGCCCCGATCATATCGAAGTTCTAATAATATAATTATACTATAATATAATTAATTAATGTAATTAATTAATTATATAACGCCCATGTCCATTATTATTTAATAAAATAAATTACTGGGATTTAATTGCACCGTTTAAATGTGTCACCCCCCCGGGCATACATTTTATTTCATGCAAATCATCACACGCAAACCCCCAGTGCTCGACATCCCGATGGGGATCTGGGTTGACTCTATCGACCCTAGGTAACTCACTTAACACAAATTCCATGATACCTCAAGCCCCCCATGCCTGACATCCCTGTAAGGGTCCTAGGTAATAATATCAGAATTAGTTTAATATTATGCTATAATGGTCGTGTCGGCCCCTGGGTAATCCACACCACTCACTTTACTACTATTACAATTCCTTGGTGCTGAATGGTCCGATGGAGTTTAAATAAAAAATTTATTTTGTTAAATAATGAATATAAAGGAAAAGGATGAACATAGTGTCACATGCATTAAACATAATATAAAAAAAATGTTCACCAGGAAACTCCTCCAGGATTATAGATTCACATTTTAATTTAATTAATCGACCTCAGGTGACAGCTTATCACGTGCTTCTCCTCCTCTTGACTTCCTGGTGCCGATACTCTAGTGGGAGATTTCCACATTTTAATATTATTGTTGGAAAAATGGAAATACTTATGAAATGATAAAAAAAATAATACTAGTTGTATAAAATCTCACGAACTATAAAACTTGCCTCTGTAAGCAGAACCCAAGTGATTGGTTAATTAATAAAATTTGATATTTTTCCTAGAAGGAGATAATCGAAGCTTTTCCACACCAGTTCAATTTTCTCTCCTTGGTGTTATTTCATTTACAATTTAATTTACGTGAAATATCAAAATTTGCACACACACACACACACACACACACACACACACACACACACACACACACACACACACACACAATTCCCATTCCTGCATACATGTAGCTATATATGTATACATATTGTCTAATTTATCCATTTTAAAATTAAATTCTTATTTATGCACTCTCCATCCTTATGGTGTAAAGGAGAAAATTTGTTCTTTTATTGTGTCAACAAGTATAGGAATCATACTTGTATAGGCAATCCCATTCAAAAATTATTCAAAATTTTCTTTTTATATTAATAACATAAATATTTACATCACATCTTTTTTCAAAGGTTCACCATCTTTCAAAATTTACACATAATAGGCCTATCAATAGTTTTTTTTGGCAATAATAACAATTACATTTACAAACTAGGGTAAAAAAGGGCATTACATCAAGGGCTT
>JASDQU010688391.1:0-20818 GCA_032191745.1 Picea mariana
TATGAACAATGTATGACATGCAAGAAATATAATCATAAGTGGAGAAGGTGAGCAATACATTGGGAGAGTGAGGATAGCCACACCAAGGAAAGATTGTCTTTGAGGGATCCATGTATAAGGGATTTGAAGTCCTATTGTAACAAAGAGAACCCAAGGTGCATTGCTAGGGATATTGTGGAAAATAATACATTGGGTCATGGAAGTACGTTGAAAGAGTTTAGAGACTCATTGAAATTGTTGGGATGTGGCTGTGTGTCAATCCCAATAGTGTTGGCATAATACATAGAACTAAGGATATATCTTTACTATTTCTATGTTCAAATGTGAGCACCTAAGAGAGAAATAGTAGGACTACAATGACACTCCTTGCTTCAAAATTAAGATGGCTAGAGCCAAAAAGGGAAACTATCGCTAAAGAAGAGTTGCACTACGCTCATCAATTTAAAGGAGAGGTGGAGCCTCTGAGAGGACTACACAAAATATCAATTTCTGAATTTGTAATGATTAGAGAGTCTAGATAATTGTACCCTTGTTCTCTGATATCTAATGGTGACGTGTTTCCAACAAAAGGGATGGTAAGCTAGTTGTTGGGAAAACCATGGATAAGATATTCAGATGGATGTCCCTTTAAAAATGAAAATGAAGCCTATAAAATGTTATTGAATGATTCTCAATGTGGATGAGAGGTGATCAAGTTGCAACACCTAATGCATGCTTGTGTACTATGTGAAATAGAGAGGGCATGTTATATAATAGTGGTCTAGTCATATTTATAACCAAGAGAGATGTATCACATGTCATGTTTAGATGCATGAATGAAGAAGCATTGTTGTTGAGAATGAGAGTGTGTGTTGGAGGTAGAGACTATGTGTTCCCTAGATTATCCAATGTGTTGGGATAGGGATCCATAGTGTTGTGATAATGATACCTACCTAGAATAATTGAGGTTTGTTGATGAGTGGTGTGTCATAATGCTATACCATGTTGAATATCTATTGGAGAAATGGTTGTGTAGATTTTCTTGGCCCCTAGTGAGTGTTGTGCAGTGAGGAAATGAAATTCATGGAGAGGGATGCATAAAACGGATCGAAGACAAGGCATTGGTGAATTGATATGAGAGATAGTGTAGAGGGTAGTGGTAGGAAGGAGGAAGGTTTAAAAATGAGGCAATAGGTGTGAGGGTATTTTAGTGAGAGGGTTTGAGGATATGGATAACAAGGATGGATTGGGAATAGATAAATACTGCTAGGTAAGTGGTGGTGTTGTAGATGCAGGATTAATTGATAAACTACACTAAGGTGAGAAAGAGGAATAGTAGCAATGGTTAATAAGGTCTTGGTAACACCCTATATCCTTTCTTTTGTGTATTATTCCATAAAGAAAATAATATGAGGTGCATGCATGATATCATAACTAAGTTATAAAGTATGATATAAGGAAAAATCATAATGAGGATTAAGATTGTCTACCAATCAAATGGACGAAACACAGGATGAAGATTATTTTTGCAGAAGTGAGAAATTTGTATACACGGATAAGTGTCCAAAATTATTTAATTTAGTGTAACTACAATTGGACATATTATAGTATAAAAAAATGTGTGACAAGTAGTTTAGACTTCATTATGGATAAGAAAGTTCCCACAACATTGTAATTATTTTATTTTTTCCATGAAATTTCATTTCATTTTGTTGTTAGGTATGTAAGGAAAATAAAATATTCAATATTTTGTTTTTTTCATGCAATTTAATTTCATTTTGTTGTTAGGTGTGTAGGGATAAAAAAAACATTAAAATAACTAGGCCATATTTACATAACAATTATAAAATAACATATGTTATATATCTTAACCATATATCACTATAATGTCATATGTTGACTTTTGATTGAACATAAAAAAAAACTATGTAGATGTTAGATTCATAAGAGGAAGATATATCCCACTTGACTTAACCATAAGGTATGTAACTTAAGATAAACTACTATAGTTTTATCTCTATAAGTGTTTAATAGAAACTAGATTAATCTGCATCTAGCTAGTCTAAGTCTACATCATGACCTAGCTTTCATGACCTATTATGCAACATATTTTTAGTCTCACTTTATCATTGAATGATTTTATGTGAAAGAGATTCATTGAGTATTTTATATATTATTACACAACAATTTCATCTAAAAGAAGAATATTATGTATCTTTGTACACATTTCATTCTTAGTGGGATTTTAAAGAGTATATTCAAAATGAAAAATGAGAATAATTGAAATGGGTATAAATTTGAAGGTTAATTTTTAAGATCCTAACTCTTTATCATTATTATATAAGTTATATTTAGGTCATATTAGAGTGTAGGATATAACATGGCCTCTTTATCTCCTATTTATAATACATGACATTCGTTTGACTAAGATTCTTGTCTTGTCCATTGGATGTATTATAAATAAAGATTTCCACATAGAAGAGGTTTCTTATTTATTGGATATTTATAATATAAATGGATGGACTCACTTATTATTTATATTTTTATGCTAATAAGGGTATTTGGTAGTAGAGTGGATGGTCCTTGGATTTGTCTCCTTTAAACTAGTCATCTCACCATTTTCTCTCTAACTTTAGGTTATTTTCAGTGAGAAAAACATTCGAGAATCAATGACATAACAAAGTACATTGTGTAAAAATTTTAAATTCTAGTTCTCTATACTTTCATATAAGTTACAAGCTATTAATGTTAGGGTTTTATATTATTCCTCAAACTAGTCTCAAACATGTGTTCTTTGTAACATAGTTATATATCAATATATCCAACTCCAAATTGAGTGTTGGGTTGTTTCATGTCCAATTTTAAGACCTAGCCTATGAAGTATGAATGACCTAGTATTCCATACAAGTGCAATCTCTTGAAACAAGGAAAAAAAAACTAGTAATGAGAGCATGATTTTCTCTTTTAAGGTCCAAATTAAATGGGGCCAATAGGAGACTAAATATAAAATATAATAATACATCTTGAAAAATTTTAGCAATAGAGGATAAAAAATTGTGACGTTATAATAGTTTGAAGGTTAGTTTTTCAATTGGTTCTATCTTGAGTGGTTGTAGATTGGAGTGTTAATCTCCCCACCCAAGGTTTATTATCTTAAGTGACATGAAAAAAATTGAGCTTCTACAGAATCCAATTTACCCTAGGTAACATCATCAAAATGAGGGGAATTTCCGAATGGATTTCCCTTGGAAAATCATTACACCAAAAAGTGAAAAAGTTTGAATATTGTCCTATAGGACAGTCCCAAAATATGGGCTTAAAAAGATATATTAACTTAAAATTTTTGTAACCTTTTATGAAGATTTGTTTGTGTTAATTAAAAAGTGTATAAACAAAATAAATGGCTAAATATTATTTTTTTCTCATATGGAAATGGTGTTGGAAACAATTTATCACTAGCTAAACCCTGAGAGACTTCTTCCTTGGCTCATGAAAAAGGTGAATACTTAGAGATTTAGGTATCCAATATGTAGATATGTTAAAAGGAAAATGATAATACAATTCTAAAAAAGGATGCTATTTTTGTGTCCAAGAAGAAAATAAAAAGGAATTGGAACAAAAGATGTAACAATGGAAAGAAATATCAATATCAAGGTGGAATAGTTAAATAACTCCTTGGAATCCAACATATTGCAAGCCTTAGAAGAGTTATTCCTAAAAAGAAATAATGTGATCCAATAAACTCATGAGAATAAATTAGGTAAAAAATTCAGGTTGAACAACCTCCCACCAATAATCATATTCCAAGAGGATTTATATTTTCTATTGGAGCTAATCATGGTTGGGTTCATGAGGATATGTGTGACATCCTAAAGAATTAAAATATTTTATTTTAATGTTATTTTAATTTTATTTTAATGTATCAAATATGTGGGCTTAGTATGTTGTGGAATTAATATTTATTGTGTGAGCACTAATGGTGTTAGGAAAAATGATATTCTAAAATGCACAAAACATTAGTTGCTAAGGGAGAAGCTCAGTTTTCCCGTATGGAGTCATGGTCGGGCTAAGGGGTGATTAGAACAAGTGATATTGGTTTTCTTGTGTATATGGTTGGGTGGAATGTGGTTGTTCCATTTGTTTCCATCTTGACTATTACAGATATGTATTCTATTTAACTTGTTCCTACTCTTGATGGATGCTTGCATTTATGTTAGCTATAGAATCATAATGATATAGATGTATGTATATTACAGAAGTTAATTTATTTACTGTCATTACTCATGGATATCATAATATGGAACTATACATTATGAGGAAGGGAATCTGAATATATTGTGTTTAAACCCACGAAGATTGAACTCTAGAAACTTATGCTTTGAAAGGAGCAATTTATGCTTTGAAAGAGAAATTGACCATATCGTTAGGATTGCATAAATTAAGTTTTATGTCTATTCAATATGAGTATCTAATATAGACAAATGGGAAATTATTGTAGGCTACATAAATAAATTAATGACGAGATTAAAATATATATATGTAAATTGCCTTTCTTGGTAATAAGCTACAGATTGCCATAAGAACAAGATAATCTATGGTTACAAGTATGGATTTTTAGTAGATATATTTCCATTGTTTTTCCTCGATAACTAAAGGTATAAAAGAATACATAAGTGAATTCATTTTAGAACCTAAAGATTTTTTTTTTCTACCTCTCGTATAGATTATTTTCCAGGTTACCGACTATGTTTTCTCACAAGAGTAATGTATGAATTCATATATTAATTAAAAGGAAAATCATCAAAGAATAATTATGCGTACTAATGTTGTTAAGCCCTAATTTGTGGCACATTACCCATTAATTGTGGCATACTACATTATTATTGTTATTTTATTTATTTCATTTTGGGTCCATTAGTTGTAATTCTATCTCCTAGTCTCCTATATATACCAAGGATACCTTTTCATTTGGAATCATCTTGTAATTGTGAATTCATATGGTGTATAAGGAGGTTTCCCCCTTGAAGAGGATTATTATCTTAATTTATCTTTTTCAAGGATTTGAGTACTTATTATAAGTTTTTTATGGAATTTTGATATTTGGTTCTTAACATTTGGTATGAGAGCTAGACAATCCTTGGGACTCGTTTCTTCAAAATAATTCTTCTTGGAATTTTCACTACAAAGTTTTTTATGGATGGTTTCAAGATATGTAATTTATATGGTGTATAAATTACATCCAATACACCATATAATTTATATGGTGTATAATTTATATCCAATTGGGGTGATTTAAAAAGTAGAATAAAGTGGGATAAAAGGAGTATCAAATACATTTGGCATAATCTTAGGGATTTTTAGGTACAAATTTATTCTAGAATCTTTAAAAGTAGGAGTTGTAGTTACTTGTCAGTGCTACAACCCAGGGACTTTGTGATTGTTCCACATACCTACAGTATATTGGAAGGACCCTGTTGAACGGTTGCAAATTAGAAAAATCTACTACATATTTGAGCTCCCATGTACTTGACATATATCAGGATACCCCCTAGAATCCTAAGAGTAATAGGGTAAATCATTTGACCATCTTTTTTCTATAGTACACTGAGAAAAACATTCGAGGACATTACTCTCTAGTACCTGGGTAGTCGTATAGTACATATAACAACATGGTCAAGCCTCCTTAGTTAGTTCCCTGAGATATTGGGCCAAGTTCTATTGTTGGACCAGGCACGTGTATTAGAGAGCTATAACACCTGACACTCCCTTGTCTGTGAGGACCTCTTCCTAAGAAATTTAAGAATTCCTACCTTACAATGATATTTGGCCAACATTCCACCAACAAAGGGAAATTATATACCAAATAATCCCTCGGAGAGTCCTACTTGGACTCTTAATGAAGTTGAATAAATGTGCAAGGAAATAGATGATTTACAAAAGAAGGAAATAACAAAATATGAACTACAAAGGATGATGGATTCAACTGAATCTAATATGGAAGCGATGATGGATACTAAAATGGATGGCTTAAAAGAGGATATCATGGAAGGGCTGAATTTTTTTCTAATAGAGAGCCAACCTAAAAGTGACAATGTATCCCATGAAATTCATGATGAGGACAAAAGGAAGATGAATCAATATTGGAGAAACTCCAGCTTTGGGTTGAAGACCAACCACTTTCCTAAGATCGATATGAGAAGGATTGATGGCAAGGATCAAATAATATGGATGCTCCATATGGAGAAGTTATTTGATTTACATGATGTGCCTCAAACACAAAAGGTACAAATTGCATTCTTATATTTAGAACATAATCAATTTATGTGGTATCAATGGATTTGTTCTCTCAAATCACTTGTCACTTGGGCAATTTTCATGAAAGAAATGATAGCACAATATGAGGATACAAGGAGCAATACCTTCTTAATCCAATTGATAAATCTCAGGCAAAAGGGTTCAATTGCGGAGGAGATTGATAACTTCAAAAAATTGAACATAAAGTTAACATATATTCCAGATGAGAACCTGATTAGTGTCTTCATAGGAAATTTAAATGATAACATTCAACATTAGGTTCAAATTTGGGAACCCAAATCATTGGCAAATGCATTCAGGGTGGTGAGAAATGTTGAAAGTAAAAATCTAGCTATGGCTACTAGAAGGACCACCCCTAACATCTATCGATTGAATAGTGTTCCTTCTTTTAAACCACCTCAACCTACAAGGTTAACACCTCAACAATTGGAGGAAATAAAATCAAATGGTTTATGATTTAATTGTGACAACAAGTACAGTAAGGGACATAACTGTGGGGAGAAGAAATTATTCTAGATAGATTGTGAAGAGGAAGGAGAACAAGAACAAGAAAAAGAACCATCACAAGATGAACATGTAGAAGAGATTTATTATGAAGATATGAATCCCACCATATCATGTCATGCATCGGTTGCAATTAACACTCCTTAAACCCTCAAGATCGAAGGATATATCAAAAATAAAAAGGTAATAATGCTAATTTATTATGGTAGTACTCAAAATTTCATTCACTGCAAATTATCCAAAGCTCTCAATTGCTTTCTATATCCAGCACCAGAGTTTCTAGTAATGATTCAAAATGAAGGAAATACCAATTTCTCATGAAAATGCAATAAGATCAATCTTACTATGAAGGGATATGTAATGAATAGTCCAATCATTTATATACCCATGGGTGGTGTTGATGTCGTACTAGGGGTCCAATGGTTACAATCATTGGGAACCATGGATTTTAAATTTCAAGAATTTTTCATGAAATTTTCATTGGAAGCAAAGGAATTTGAGTTAAAGGGTATCACAAGGAAACCCATTAATGGGCCAAGGAGGCCAACTAGGGGAACGCCCACCTAGGGCACACAAGTCAATCACCTGGGTGCAACCCATTTTCACCTTTTGATGTTATTTAATTAAGCATATGTAAATAAATGGTTCCCTCAATATATAAGGTGAACCGGGACTCAAATAAATTATTCTCATCTTTTTCCTGAAGCTATGTGTCTCATTTGATTTTATTTATGAGTTTATATTTTACGCTTACTGCAAAATTATTTTGGGGGTTTCTCAGGGTTAAACAGTCTGCCTTCCTTCATGGATGAATCTTGGTGACTCCATTTTCCATGCTTCCACCTATGAGAGAAATCTTCTCCATTATCTAGCCAATCTCTTAGGGAGAAAATCGTTTTCCTGCAAGTTTCTGAGGCATAAAGGAGGGCGCACCAACCTGGGGTTTTGCACCCTTGCTAGTTTTTCCTTTGTCGGGATTAAGTGAGTGCACCATCTCCTATGGCTACACTAAGCTTCTCCCGCTGATCCCCGGGGGTCACACTGAGATAGCCACATCCCCTTGGCCACTCTCAGATCATCTTGGCTTTGGATATCCATTTATTGGTCACCAAAACCAATGGTGTGCCCCTATTTCAATTTGCGCCCCTGAGGCATTTTTGGTCAGAATTTGGACTATGGCTTGTGTGGTCACCTTCTCCTGTAGATCACCTTCTTGGGTAGATCAATTGGTATCAGAGCATCAAGATCCATGGAAAATCTTATGATCTTGAATATTGAGGCAAATGTTTTTTAGGGTTTTTCATGAAATAGTCCAGATTTTTCTCATTCTAGGGTTTACATATTCATGCAAAAATCTCAATAGATCTCATAGCCCTAAGGGCACCCAGATATCCATTGCAACAGAGAGGAGTTCCATAGATCTAAACAATACAGATCTCTCCCTCTAGACTAGTTCAACTATGTTGCTTTAGGTTTTTGCGTCCTCTATTCCCAAAATAGAGCCTGATCCATTTTTCAGTATTGCAAACTAGGTGCGCCTTGAACTTCAGCTAGCCTTACAATGCCTCAATGAAAATATCCCTTGGAAGTAGACTCAGATTCAAACACTTCAAATCCTATCCAATATCTTTCTTCCATCCTCAATGAGTTTCTAAGAATGCAACAACAAAACAATCCAGACCCTTTCTAGTTGGACACTCGAATCCAACTACCCAAATTTGTTGGTCAAACCAATGGATAATTTGTGGATTCTTGGATCTGTAGCCTCTCCACCTATTTCAATACATGTCCAGGCCTTACCGAGGAAAGAAATATCCATATTACAGCCTTGCAATTAGAAGGACTTGCACAAACTTGGTGGGATACAAAGCAAGAGAAGACCACATTTGTGATAGAGATTAGGGATTCTCCAAAATCCTCTACTTCCAAACCCATCGAAACTTGGGATCGACTTTTCGAAGCTTTGAGAAACCGCTTCTACCCGCCTGGGTATGTGCAATCCTTGTGGATCAAATCGCACCAACTCCGATAACTCCCTTCATAAGGAGTGCAAGGCTACATAGACTTCTTCTGTAAGATGTGCCTCTTACTTCATATTCCAAATCTGGAAGAGGTACTCATATAAAATTTTGTTGTTGTTTTATTAATTTAGTTCCGTCGAGAAGTAGATTTGTTTGAAAATCCAACTTTAGACAAAACATTTCAGATATGTTGGATATAGAAAGGAAAGTCGCTCCTAGAGGTCGTACTCCTCATTCCCCCCCCTACACCAACCCCTTTGCCTCTCAACCATCCAGATCCAGTCCTTCATCTTGATTTCCACCTCCTCAGGTTCAAAACCCCACACCCAATACAAATACAAGGACACCCTGGAGCTCATTCCATAAGACTACTTCACACAATTCATGAGATTGTCGAATCATCCAAAATATAAAGATCAACAAAACACTATTGATTGAGCTCATTGCACCCTCCCAAGTGGAAGATATCGAATAATTTCCTCTGGAAAATCCCACAGAAGTGGATCCCTCACTCATTCTCATGACCCATGAATATTCAAACTCATCCACCCAGCCCCTCTTCACTCATAATTTCCAAATTAAAAACTCTTTGGGTTTACTGATCATGTACGATGGAAGCCATAATAATTTGGTGTCTCGAGACCTTGTCATCTGCCTTAATCTAGTTACTACTCCACATCTGCAACCCTATCAACTCGGATGGGTCCAGAAGGATGGCCCTCGCCTCTTAGTTTCTAAGTGTTGTTTGATCACTTTTTCTGTAGGCCAATTAAAAGATACTGTCCTCTGTGATGTCTCCCCCTTGGATTGTTTGGATTTGCGGCTAGGTATCCCATACCAAACCCAAAAAAATGTGATCTATATGGCCAAATCCTACCAGTACAAAATTACCAAAGAAGGCCACACTTATATCTTAACTGCAGCAACACCCAAACCCCCTACTACCAAAGAAAAAATCCTACATGTACATTTAAACCAATGTGTCTCTCTCTGTTTGGTGTGCCCAATAACACCAAACAATACCACTCACCCTGTTCTTGAAACAATGAATCCCCTCCTCCAAGACTTTGCCAAGGTATTTCAACCTTTGGAGAGACTACCCCGCTCCTGATACATTGACCATTCCATTCATATCATCCTAGATTTGATTTACCTAATGCCCCAACTTACCGTTTATCCCCAACATAAACATAGGAAATGGAAAGACAATTGACCGACCTCATCAACTATGGCCACATCCAACCATCATCTTCTCCCTGTGCTTATATCGCATTTGTCATCCCCAAAAGAGATACTTCAAAAATGTTCCTTGTCATTGATTGTCGAGCCTTGAACAAAGACACAATAAAAAATCGTTACCCCCTACCCCGGATTGAGGAGCTACTCGACACCCTCCAAGGAGCTAAGTGGTTTACTAAATTCGATTTGATAGCCGGTTACCATCAGGTATGCATGAACCCAAATGGTGTTTGGAAAATAACGTTCAAGATCAAATTTGGTATTTTTGAGTGGAAAGTGATTCCTTTCGACCTCACCAATGCCCCAGCCACTTTCATGAGGCTCATCAATGACATCTTCAGGGTACATTTGGGTCAGTTTGTGTTCATCTACTTAGATGACATTCTCATCTTCAGCTGAACATGGGACACTCACATGCAACATGTCTGACAAGTTCTCCAAATTATCCAAGAAAACAAGTTATAAGTCAAAGAAAATAAGTCATATTTTTGTCAGAATTCAGTTCCCTCTCTCGGCTTTGTGGTCAACCCAGAGGGTATTCAACCAAATCTAGCCTTCATCCAAGCATTGAAGCAATGGCCCCTACCTTCTTCATCTAAGGAGATCAAAATATTTCTGGGTGGCATCAATTTCTATCGTAATTTCATTCCCTCTTTTTCACATCTTGCTCGTCCTTTGCATCATCTCTCAAATACTTCTTCTACATTCATCTGGACTAAATAAGAAACTAGTCACTTTTCTCAGCTCAAAGACTCCCTCTACTGATCCCTTGTATTACACCTTCTAGACCTCTCCCAACCCTTTGATATTGATTCTGACGCCTCACAATATGTTGTTGGTGGCATACTTAAACAGGGAGGACACCCCATTTCTTACCACTCGGAAACCCTATCTGAGAAAAAGAAAAAGTATAGCACCTATGACAAGGAATTTTACATTCTGGTTCAAGCGCTCAAGCAATGGAGGCATTATTTGTTGGGTAAAGAAACAATTCTACATAGAGACCACCACCCTTTGATTTTCATCAACTCTCAATCTAAGATTCAGAAACAAAGGCACCTTAAATGGGCCTCCTATATTCAACAATTTCACTTAGTCATCAGATATAAGAAAGGCACTTCTAATAAGATGGTTTATTTGCTAATCCGGTCGCCCACTCTAGTTCTTTCAATTCTAGAAGTGTGTTGTGCTACCTATGACACATGGAAAGATCAATATGTTATTGACCCGACTTTCGAGAGATTTGGGGGGGCTTGAAATGTCCCACAGTAATCAATCAGACCCCATTCCTATACTCACAAGACCACCTCTTTCTCATCAGGGAGGCACATGCTTCAGTCTATGGGTGTCACTTTGGTACCACAAAGTCCATCCAACATCTGCAATTCCATTTCCATTGGCCATCCATGCAACCTCAAGTTGAAACGTTTATCAGATCCTGTGCATTATGCTCACAATCTAATCCCTCCAATCAGAAACATCAGTTATATCAACCACTGCCTCTTCCTTCTCGACCTCGGGAGTCAATCTCAATGGAATTCCTTAGTGGACTTCCAACAACCCAAAATAAACATGATTCAATCTGGGTAGTGGTATGCCGCTTCAACAAAATGACACTTTTTATCCCATGCAAAAAGACTACTACAACAACGAAAACATCATAACTCTACTTCTGACATGTTTGGCCCCATTTTGGCCTCCCAAGCACTATCATCTCAGACAAAGATTCTCGCTTCCTCAACACATTTTGGAAGAAAATATGGGTGCTATTAGGGTGCCACCTCAAATTTTCTACTGCATTCCATCCTCAAACAGATGTCCAAGCATAAGTTTTCAACAGAGTCTTGGTTCATGCTCTCCAAACTCACTTTGGGTGCAACAAACAATGGGACAGTTACTTGCACATTCTACATCATAGCTACAGCAAGGAAACACAATATTTTACAGGATTTTCACCTTTTGAAGTCTGCTTGGGCTTCCAACCGGCATCTCCAACCGATATCCCACTCACTTGGGCTCCTCAAGGTACCTTATATCAACATCAGGAATAACTCTTGGTGCAACGATTTCTCCAACAAATTGCACAATGCCACACTGCAATAACAAAAGCACTTAAAGCAACTCAAGAGCATGCCAAGAAGCACCATGACAAATGAAGGAACTTCATGTCCTTTCAACCAGGGGATCAATTTTAGTTACACTTGGATAATAAGAACTTCAAAGGCCACCATCACAAGCTTCTTCCAATAAGATATGGTCCATATACCATCCTCAACAAGATTGGAGAAAATGATTATAGGTTGGATCTACCACCACAACTGGGAATCCACCATGTCATTAATGTAAATCACTTAAAGTTGTTTGAGCCTTCCCTCTTGGAAGAACTAGTCATCATCACTCATCCAGTGGACAACATTCTGGATGTCCAACTCCCATTGGCCAAATACACTCTACTGGACACCCAGATTCGCTCTACAAGGCACCTGACATACACTTCATATCTGGTAGCTCGCCAAGGCCAAACTCCAGCTCAGGAAAAATGGATCACAACTGAATTATTTCACAAAAATTTTTCTTACCTTCTCATGGAAGCCAGGATGCTTCTATATCTAAACAAGGAGGAATTGGGCCAAGGAGGCCAACTAGGGGAACACCCACCTGGGGCGCACAAGTCAATCATCTAGGCGCAACCCATTTTCACCTTTTGATGTTAATTAATTAAGAATATGTAAATAAATGGTTCCCTCGGTATATAAGGTGAACCAAGACTCAGATAAAGTATTCTCATATTTTTCTTGAAGCTATGTGTCTCATTTGATTTTATTTTTGAGTTTACATTGTACATTTATTGCAATTTCGTTTTTGGGGTTTCTTAGGGTTAACCAGTGCACCTTCCTTCATTGATGCATCCTAGTGACTTTTTTTTCCATTCTTCCACCTCTGATATCAAGCTTACTCCGTTAGCTATCCAATATCTTAGGGATAAAATCGTTTTCCTGCAAGTTTCTAAGGCAGAAAGGAGGGCGCACCAACCTGGGGTTTTGTGCCCTTGCTGGTTTTTCCTTTGCTGAGATGAAGTGAGTGTGCCCTCTTCTATGGTTGCATTGAGCTTCTCCCGTTGATCCCCGGGGGTCAAACTGAGATAGCCACATCCCCTTGGCCACTCTCATATCATCCTGACTTTGGATCTCCATTTCTTGGTCACCCAAACCAATGGTGCACCCCTAAGGATTTTCTGGTGAGAAGCTAGACTATGGCTTGTGTGGTCACCTTCTCCTATACATCACCTTCTTGGGTATATCAAGTAAGGTGGTAAGTTCTAACGAAATGAAAAAATTATTGAAAAAGGGGAATCAGGGTGTGATTGTACAGCTATGCTCACTAGATGTTCAAACATCTAAGCCATATATTCCCCTAGATATCCAAGGGATAATTGATAAGCATTCCAAAGTATTTGAATATATTCCACAAGTTATTCCATCCACTCATGATCATGATCATGATAGTCACTTAATTTCTGGGAGGGTTCCTCCTCACATCATGCCTTACAAATACCCTTATGCCTACAAGATTGAAATTGAGCATATGGTTGAAGAAATGTTAGAGGTTGGCATTATTATATATAGAAAAAGTTCTTAATCTGCACCGGTGGTAATGGTACTCAAGAAAAAGGGCTCATGGCGTATGTGTCCATATTATAGAGAGCTAAACAAGATCACCCTTAAAGATAAGTTTCACATTCCCATCATTGATGAATTGTTAGATGGACTACATTGAGCAATATACTTCACAAAGTTGGATCTCCATTCAGTGTATCATCATATTAGAATGAAGAAAGAAGATATCCAAAAATCAGGATTTAGAACTCATGCGGGCCATTATGAATTTTTGGTCATGCCTTTTGGCCTTATGAATGCACCTTCCACATTCCAAGGGTTGATGAATCATCTGTATCAAATTTCATGTTAGGCTAATAAAAATATCTTCCTAGTGCTGTAATCAATTTTTGATATCCAGGATGGCTTGAATAAGCCTTTTTATGGATTTCATTTGGAATCAACAACTTTAAATCAACAAAATTAGGTACGTAAATTCTTCTTTTGAGCTTCATAATTACTTCCTTGTCGATTTTATAATCTGTCATGAATGAGTTTTCATCATTTTTCAGTAGAATATCCTTTATCTTTGTATATTCATCAGCCATTGCACCTACAAATATGATTTTATCATTGAAGTCACTATCATATTTACTAATTTCTATTTCATAAATAACACATGTTCTTCTACTAAGTGCGTCCACAACTTTATTTTCTTTCCCTTATATATTTTCTATTTCAAAATCAAACTCACTTAAGAATGCCAACCACCTTGATTGACATGGGTTTAGTCCTTTATGATTTAATAGATACTTTACGCCACTGTTGTGTGTTAAAATAAAAAAAATTGTTCCAATTAAATAATTTTGCCACATTTTTAATGTAAGAATCAAAGATGCTAATTCTAAGTCATGTGTCATATAATTTCATTCATGGTATTTTACCTTTCACGATTCATAAGAAATCAATTGTTTCTCTTGCGATAAAATTCTGCCTAACCCTTCTTTACTAGCATCAATGAAGACAGTAAAATCCTTGTAAGGGTCACTGACCTTAAGAATTGGTGTAGTAGTTAACAGTTCTATTAACTTATTAAAACTTTCCTCACATTCCTGTGACCAAATAAAATTTACCCCCTTTTTTGGTAAGTAAGTGACATGAAAATAAATCTTGGAATTTTTTTCAATAAAGCATCTGTAATAACCTGTTATCCCTATAAAAGATCATATTTATGCAACATTCGTGGGTAGAGGCCATTCTACATTTTACTTTATCTTTTCTGGGTCTACTGCTATTCCATCCTATGAAATAACATGTCCCAAATATTGTATATTTTTTTGGTAGAAATCACACTTCTTAAATTTGACATAAAATTATGTTCTCGTAATGTTTGTAACACTATTTTTAAGTGTTCTTCATGTTCCTCTTCAGTTTTTGAATAAATCAGAATATCACGAATAAATATTAGAACAAAATTGTCTAGATACTTACTAAATATGATGTTCATTAAAAACATAAACATTATTGGTGTGTTGGTAATTCCAAATGGAATCACTACAAATTCATAGTGTCCATATCATGTTTTAAAAATTGTTTTATTAATATCCTGATCATTAGTTTTGATTTGATGATAACCTGATCTTAAATCCAATTTAGAGAATATTTTCTCTCCTCCCACTTGATCAAACAAGTTGTCAATTCTTGGTAGAGTATATTTATTCTTTATTGTCATTTTATTTAACTATCAATAATCAATATATAACCTGGACATCTCAATATATAACCTGGACATCCCATCTTTCTTTTTGACAAACAAGACTGGTGATCCCCATGGAAAAACACTTGGTCTAGTGTACCCCATATCTAATAATTCATGTATCCAAATTTTTAATTATGTTAACTCATGAATACTCATCCTATAAGGTGATTTTCACACTGGGGAAGATCCTAGTAATACAACAATAGAGAAGTCTATCTCTCTCCTTGGAGGTAATTCTGCTATTTCCTAAAAAAACATCTTTAAACTCTTGTAAAAGAACATAACATTCTAATTTTTCTTTTTTGTTGTCATCTTGTATATTCATTACTTGAATCGAATATAGATGACACCATTTCCTTACACACTGTTTAAGTTGAATGGCTGATATATGTATTACATAAACTAGTTTTCTTAATCCTTGAACCATTTTGTTTATTCGATTTTCATCCTTGTACACAAATCACTTCTCATAACAGTTTATTAGAACCTTGTGAGATTCCAACCAATCCATTCCAATAAGAATATCATATCATCCTAGGAGAAACACATTTAAGTTAATATTAGTACTTTGATCATTTATTCATATATTACATTCAAAAATATACTTTGTTACTTTTCTTTTAGTACCAATGGATAACTATACCAGCCAAGACTTAGAATGTTTCAATTTTTTCAGATTACAAGTCGCTACTAAACATGGAGTTATGTATCTCAGAATTTCCCTTGGATCTATTAGTATGGATATGCTTTTATCTTGTAGCTTATCTTCAATTTCCACCACTATAGATAATGATAAACTTATCTTCCTTCTAGAGAAGCATTACTTCTATGTATACTTTTTCCAATATCTCCAAATGTTGTAGCTTCCTGTAGATTGTGAATCAAAGTTTTATTTGATGGATTCAAGCATGGAAAATTTATTCGTAAATGAGGTTCTCCACATCCCCAACACTTATGTGGTTCTCTGGGAATATCTGTTGTATTTTTGAATCACAATTTAACTAGTTTGTTCCCTCCTTGAGATTATTGTGTGTTATTGAAAAATTCATTCCTTTGAAATACCTTTGACATCTTACAATAAGGAGTTGGTTTAAAGCCTTTCCTTTATTGATTTAGTTGATCCTGCTTCCTATCTCTCCATGCCTTAGGAGTTTCAGATCTCTATTTATACATATTGTAGCACATTCTTTCTTTCCTCAGAGCTTCATTCAATGTTTTAGGAGTGTCTAATTCAATTATGTCCTTATAAGACTTTGGTAGACAACTTAAAAATATCTAAATTTTTACTTTATCTTCCTTAATATAAGGTAAAAATTGTAACATATCTAAAAAATTATTGATTAGATATTCTATAGACATCTATCCTAGTCATAATTCATAGAATTCCTTAGTCTTTCTCTTATAATAACTTTAATATATACATTGTTTCTTGAAATACTTCTTCAAATTTGACCACTTCGTTCTTTTCTCTTTCAATCCTTTGGCCAATTTTAAGTCTTTCCACCAAATGCTAGTTTTTCTCTTTAAATTATAGATGGACATTCTAACATTCATATTACTAGATTAATTGTAAATCTAAAAGTATTTCTTAATAACCAACAACCAAGCTTCTGCTTCTTCACCAATTTTAGATTCTCCATTGTAACATCCCACTCTTGCACGCACTGAGTGAACTTATTCTTTAAGGACACTTGGTTGCAAGTGATCTAGATTATTTTACGATTGGGTGTTTAATTATGATTATGAGGAATTATGGATATAATGACATGTTATTTTACTTTATTGACATAGACATGTGCTATTGACTCGGTTCTCCTGAGTGTGCAGGATTTGGACCTCAAGGATGTTGAGGCATCAACGAAACCCTTGGACTTCGGATCGAGTTAGAGACTGGACTATTGGGGTTTCATTGTTGTTTATATATGACATTTGTGCATCTAATTAGATGTTATGATTATGGATTTTATTCTTACATGATTCGTGATGATGTAGGCTGACGATAGCTTGCCGACCAGACTCACATGTGGAGTAGAGGGGTCATGCACGACTACTAGAGATGTTGAGGGAGAGATGTGGACAACAGCCCTACCACAACCTACTAGCACTCCCGATGTCGCTCAAATTGTAGGTTAATGATTACCTAGTTCAAGAATACCCACGATGCCATGAGGGAAGACTGCGACAGTCGCTCACGATGATTGTAAGGGGCATGCAATAAGGTAGGGGCCTTATTCCTTAGAGGCCCTTAGTCTCCCACAAATCACCTAACAGAGTATTGACTCTAGGGTTTTTGATGTCTACCAAGTCAGTCAAGAGGCGAGTGACACCCTTGGAGCACGAAGTGCATCCTGAAGGGCACATTGCACAAGGGAAACATAATGAGGCGAGTGACACCCTTGGAGCACGGAGTGCATCCTGAAGGGCACATCATGCAAGGGAAACAAAATGAGGTGAGTGGCACCCTTGGAGCACCTAGTGCGTCCTGAAGGGCACATCGCCTTGTTAAATAATAAATGAATAAAACTATATGGCCTTAGAATGAATAATGTGATGAGAAAGATTTAAAACAATTTCCCTAATAAAATGTCGCCCAACCTAGGAAAATAAAGTCTAGGTCTAAGTGATACTTGTGATAAAAAAAATATGTATTTATATAAAAATAAAATAAATAAATAAAGAAAAATTATAATCATCATTAATCATGTGACGAAAAGGGGGTAAGTAATTCAATTAATTTATAAAAAAAAACTTTTGGGGAATACAATTTAAAAAGGGGGAAAAGGGGGAAATAATTGTTTTCTTATGTTCATTAAAAATTTATTAATTAAAAAAAGGGGGAAAGGGGAAAAAGGTAAATTTCTACACTTACCAATTTGAGTTTTAAATGAAAAGGGAAAGAGGGAAATTAAAAGAATTAGGAAACTAGGAAAAAGAGGGAAACATAAAAAGAAAGGGGAAACACAAGGAAAAAAACGATAGACTAACTTAGTAAGGTATCTAGCATTTAAGAACTTTCTAAATTAAACTCAAGTAGTAAATCAGTAAGGGGGTAAGTCATTAAAATGTGTAAGGGAATATGGGGACACCTAGGAGCGATTCTAGGAATGTCTTTAGGTAGGTGAGGGAAATGGGATTAATTAATTAATTAATGAAATTAATTTATGGTGCAATGAAGGGGATGGGTGATAGATGAACAGGGAGGATTTTTAGTGAATTAAATTATTGAACAATAAATTAAATGGGATTTTGGGAAAGTAAATGACTTAAAAACTCTATATAAAGGAGGGAGGAGGAGGAGGAGGATGGATCTCTTTTGTGATGCATAATATTACACTACATAATTTTAGACTTGACTGACTTAGTTTGTGGGAGTTGGGATACCCAGCTCGGTGAGGAGTGGTAGCTTGGCCTTGCGAGGCAAGATGGGAGCTAGCCAATTCTCTGGTTTAGTGTGCATGGCCCCTTTGTGGCTCGAGGGGCTAAGGGGGAAGAAGAGTACCCCTAGCGTTGGTTGGGACATACCAATGGCATCTCATTGGTCAGCAAGCAGGAGAAGCACAGAGCGTGTGAGACAATGACTCAGAGCGGGCAACTTGGGCTATGGTACACTTCCTTTATTTCTACATGGTAGATTTTTATTATACTATATGATTTTATCTCTATACTTTTATTGGGTAAAGAAACTGTGGACTTATCATTTCAATCGAGAACTTAATTTTCCCATAAGCCTTAAGATCGTTGTTTGAATTGATTCCCTCGTCTTTCAATCCTTGCATGTTGAGACTATCCTTTGGTTTGTTTATTGTTGTGAATATTTGTGCGTGTCATCGTCATCCCTAGCTCTTCATTCATCTGAATTGATAGTCGTCACTTTAGTGCACAACGATCTATATATTCTAATGCCTTTCTTTTATGTGCGTGGATGATGAGCGAAGGATGTGTTTACCCCTTATTATCTCTGCGTTGATCTCTTCCTTGCATCGATCTCTGCATGTTATATCACCTCTGCGTTTTCATCATTCTCAGCATCTGAATACTGTGTTTGGTATTCTCTTCATTTTTATATATTCTCGGATGAATTTAACTCTACGTTTTTGCTGGATAAATCAACTCTGCATTTTATCATATTGTTGGAAACTTAAATCTGCATTGTGATCCCTCCCCGCAACTTAACTTCGTGTTTGTTTTATTGATGGCATTATTCTCTACATTCTTACCTCTACATTTCTTTTAATGCTTGTCTACATTTTTTTTATGCATCTATGTTACTACACCAATCCCAGCGCGGGTGGATTATGGACTGCAATTACATTTTATTGACTGCGATGTTATTTATGTAACATTGTTTTATTTACATCGATTTCCAATCCTTGCTCAGCATTTTCCATTATTTTTATTACACAACGATTTCATGTGGAGGCATTTTTCCTTTTTATTGATTGACAGTTGGATGGTGAATACTTTATACTTAGCTGAGCGAATGTCCTTGTAATGTATAACTGTTTTTTTTTTAGATTTAAATGATAGAAAAATCAACCTGAAGTGGAAACGAATTTACCCATATAAACTGCGGTTTGGTATTACCCTGTCGCCATATATAATTTATACTACGAATTAGGATCTGGTAATATCTTTAAATATCATTTTAACTGAAAATATCAGGAATGTTTAAAGTGCATCCTAATCTGTAATGTCTGGCAATACCTTGCAATGCATTTTTTTTAATTGCAATTTTATTAAACAGCCAGGATAATTACCACATCCTTATGCTGCGTGGATAATTGTAAAATGTTTAGAAGGAAATATCTTATGATTGTGTTTAATTCTGTAGACAACGACCTCTTATATTCTAGATAAAAAAGATCATATATTTTATAGATTCCTCAATGGTAAAAACCTCTGCGAGTTTATAAAATGGAAGGAAGGCGAATTTATAGTTGCACTGTGACTGTGCAGTGTTGCGTTTGAGACAGTGTAGTAGCTACATTTTTGGGATGGTGTATTAGTGTGTTTTAATTGCCTGTGTTTGACTTCTGTTGTGTGGACTATGTTGTCATTCACTACATTCGATAGACAGATTTAGCATGTTTAATAGATCACCATCCCATACATTTTATAGACAATACTTTAGTAGACAATGTTTATAGAATAAAGACAGTTCTAGATTTAATAACAAAGATATTTAAATAAGTTTCCTGTATAACAACAACTGCAATAATTAAAACCCACAAAGATATTAAAAACGAGTTTTATGTATAAGAATGACAGTGAAATTATAAAATGAGTTTCCAAGTTATTAAAATGAGTTTCCTGTTTGAAGTTTGAGAATGGATAGTAACTTGATAAACCTAGATTAAAAAAAATATATATTATTTATAATTTTGATAGCGATGTTACGTTCCCAT
>JASDQU010688391.1:39106-49483 GCA_032191745.1 Picea mariana
GTCCATGGTACAAAGACTAGTAAAGTAAATCACAACCGTCGAATAATAGGAAGGGAAATAAACATTTATGTAGCCAAAAAATACAAAGATTTGTACATCTAAAGATTCAAATCAAACAATCTTAAATAAAGAACGCCAGAGTGATAACCAACATCACCAGGATTCCTCCAAATCCTTCAATAACTTCTCTTACTAGGAACCAGATTATCTTTCTGAGAAGTGCTCGATTTAATCCAGTGCAACATCCATGTAAAACTATAAAAGAACAAGGCATTTAAATTTTTTTAGTAACAGACAAAGAACAAACCAAATTTGAAATTTGATAATCCATGTAAGACAACAAAGTTATCAACTGACAAAACCTTTACTTATCTTGGATTTTCCATAGGTGTGCTCCAATTCCTAGTCATGAACCATCAATGAAACAAAAGGGGAGGAGTGAGCTTGATCAATCTGATGGGTACCCTTGCATCAAACAGGGCCCCATCATTAGTCACAATATCCAGTTCAAAGGGAAGGGTTTTACAAAAATATGATTTTCGTAAATGTACAATAGTCCCGACACCAATTCAATAAACATTAAATAGTGGATGAGTATAATGTAGTTATACAGAGGAATAGACGATACCCAGAGATTATACTAGACAAGACCTTCATAAGGAAATAAAGTTGATACACAGTTAATATGGGAATTCCTAATTTTAACCACAGGAATTGGTTTTAAAGAAAAAATAATTTAACATGGAGGAATACAGACACCCTCTCCATAATGAAAGGTTGCGGCAAGTCAATACAGAGTCCGTAAATTTTTACCAGTTGCATGATATAAGATTTTCGAACCTGAGGGGTATCGCTAATTCGAGAGCTATTGAAGAAAATATGAAAACGTTTATTCGGTCTTCTCTTGAGAAGTTACGGGATATTGGTGAGGATGGTGTACAATCGAAAGAACTCCTAGAGGTGGATAAACAGAGCTAAGTTGGGAAAACATTAGTCAAACACCACATGGAGAATAACCAACCACAACAGGCAATGTTATCAGAGCCTACAAAACAAAAACTTATTTAACATGGACAAGAATACATTGCATTTACAGTATGACTCTCACTCTAACAAATTAACTTCTGGGATGGAACCCTAGAGAAGTTCCGCGAAGACTCAATATCAAATGATGGTACAGAAGAGTGAAGAAGAGAGGGAACGACAAGACCTAAAGTAAACTACTTACAAAAACCCTTGGAAGCACCAAGAAAGTAAAAGAATGAGGTATCGAGCCTTTTTCGGAAATTTGGAATAGATAAGAATACGATAGTGAATCTACTTATAAGTAGCGAGGAATTCCAGAGTCTTTCCTTGAAATTTGGGAGTGAGGGAGTAACTACTAACAATAAGTATAAACGTTACGGCACGTAGGTTTACCCCTCGGTGATAAAATGAAAAAGAGAACTCAGGCACTAATCCATGACCAAAGATGCAGTGATAGTGTGAAACTTACCAGGTGGTTGGGTAAGGATGTCACCTCCATTAGAGGAATACCTCACAGTTGTCTTTCCCTTCGCCAAGAAACAGAGTCGTAGAGCTAGGTTTCAGAGAACCTTCCCACGATAGAAGTAAAACCACTATAACCTAAAGAACCCTTCCTCGTAGAATGAATTTTGCTGGTACTAAAGGCTATGTGATGGAGTAGACTTGGCGCACCCATAGTGGATGACGGGTCAGGTGATGGCCTCGACATCCACATACACCTTGCCCCATTAATGGTCTGGCCCGCGTTTAACTCTCTTCTAATCGATCCCTTCCTTTCACATTTCATGGGCTATGGATTAAAGAAAATACCTGTGCGACTCATGGACACCTTTAACCCTAACCATTATGAACTGAGTTAATACAATGTGCAGTTGAAGTTTTTATGTAGGACGGGTGGAGCCGAACGAGTTGCTAGAATGGGCAAATGGGTATAGAAAATTGTTACATAGAATTTACCCAGGAGGCCTTACCTAACCACCTTTCCCATCTGAATTCTTTTTAAAAGGGGGTCTGATAGTATTTTGGTAAAATACTTTGCAGAGGTGTATAATCCAACCCATTACCTTTATCCTTGTTACATAAGTTATTTTGATTAGGTTTTTTGTGAGTCAAATTTACGCATAGGGCTTAGGGCTATAAGCCCCAAAATTGTTGTAGTTCTAAGCCTATTATATGGATATATATTTATATAGATACGAAAGTGAATATAATTGCAGGACTATAAGTGATTATTTGAATGTGGAGTATGCATATTTTGTATTTTTATGTTGGGTAGTAATGTGACATATTTTGTATTTTTAAGTTGGGTAGTAATGTGAGTCGACGACAGGCACGACTCTAGAGAAATTTCAAAGTTTAAACAAGAAATACAAAGGGCTACCTTCTTTCAATTACGAACCCATTTAAGAATGAATGCATGAATTTTTATTTTCTTTTATTTGACAGATTTTTAGGTACATTACACGGAGACTGATGGGCAGACCGAATGAGCAAACCAAATATTGGAAGACACATTGCACTTGTACATGATGGACCCACAAAAGTGTTGGTAATAATTCTTTCCACTGGTAGAATTCGCTTGTCACAACAATTACCAAAGAACCATTAATATGGTTCCCTTCAAGTTTCTTTATGGGTGACCGTGTCGGATGCCTTCAAGTTGGGATCGGCTTGAGGATAGGGTCCTAGTGGGATCGGAAGTGATCCAAGAATTGGAATATTAAATGGAAACTATAAGACAAAGGATCAAGGAAGCGCATGATCGATAGAAGAGTTATGCTGATGCGCATCATGTGGACCTTGATTACGTTGTGGCGATTGAGTATTTTTGCAGTTGAAACCACATAAGAGTTCGATTGAGTTTGGAAAAGGGGCTAAACTATCTCCTAGTTTCGAGGGATCCTACAATATTGTGGAAAGGAGAGGCACGTGGCCTAATGACTATCATTTCTTGATTCTTGAGGCGTGTGCACGATGTATTGCACATCTCTGTTTGAGACTTTATTATTAGTGATCCTACACATGTTTTGGAATTGAGCACCTTGTGGGTGTCAGGTGAGGATGCGCTCATGGATGAGCCAATCCTCATCCTATATCATCGCATTCGAAAGCTACGACGTCGAACAATAGATCAAGTCAAGGTCCAGTGGAACAACTATAGTCCGCACTCGACGACCTAGGAGGGCGCATATGATATACACCAACAATTTCCTTTTTGTCTAATAGATAGACTTATGATAGTATGATACACATTATTTTGGCACTTATATACTCTGAAACTTCAAGATGAATTTTAGACCAAGAGGGGGTGTATGTAACATCCCGCTCTTGCACACACTGAGCGAACTTATTCTTTAAGGACACTTGCTTGCAAGTGATCTGGATTATTTTACTATTGGGCGTTTAATTATGATTATGAGGCATTATGGATATGATGACATGTTATTTTAATGTATTGACATACAAAGGTGATATTGACTCGGTTCTCCTAAGTGTGTAGGATTTGGACCTCGAGGATGCTGAGGCATCGACGGAACCCTTGGACTCTGGATCGAGTTAGAGAGTGGACTATTGGGGTTTGGTTGTTGTATATATATGAAATTTGTGCATCTGATTAGATGTTATGATTATCAATTTTATTCTTACATGATTCGTGAGGATGCGGGCTGATGATAGCTTGCTAACCAAACTCACATGTGGAGTAGAGGGGTCACACATGACTACGAGAGACATTGAGGGAGAGGTGCTGATAGCAGCCTTGCCACAGCCTACTAGCACTCTTGCCATGGCTCGAACTGTAGGTTAACGATTACCTAGTTCGAGAAGACCCACGATGCCGTGAGGGTAGACTTTGACAGTCACTCATGATGATTCTAAGGGGCGTGCAATAAGGCAGGGGCCTTATTCCTTAGAGGCCCTTAGTCTCCCACAAGATCACCTCGTGGAGTATTGACTCCAGGGGTTTTGATGTCTACCAAGTTAGTCAAGAGGTGAGTGGCACCCTTGGAGCATGGAGTGCATCTTGAAGGGCACACCGTGCAAGGGAAACATAATGAGGCGAGTGGCACCCTTGGAGCATGGAGTGTGTCCTGAAGGGCACGTCACGCAAGTGAAACAAAATGAGGCTAGTGGCACCCTTGGAGCACCTAGTGCATTCTGAAGGGCACGTCGCGTTGTTAAATAATAAATGAATAAACCTATATGGACTTAGAACAAATAATGTGATGAGAAATATTTAAAATAATTTCCCTAATAAAATGTTGCCCAGCCTAGGAAAATAAAGTCTAGGTCTAAGTGATACTTGTGATATATATATATATATATATATATATATATATATATATATAATAATATATAATAATGATAATCATCACTAATCATGTGACGAAAAGGGGGTAAGTAATTCAATTAATTTATAAAAAAAATCTTTTGGGACATAAAATTTAAAATGTGGGAAAAAAGTGAAATAATTGTTTTGTTATTTATGTTAATTAAAAATTTATTAATTAATAAAAGGGGAAAAGGGGAAAAGGGTAAATTTATACACTTGCCAATTTGAGTTTTAAATGAAAAGGGAAAGAGGGAAATTAAAAGAATTAAGAAACTAAGAAAAAGCGCGAAACATAAAAAGAAAGGGGAAACATAAGGAAAAGGTAGAAAGACTAACTTAGTAAGGTATCTAGCATTTAAGAACTTTCTAAATTAAACTCAACTAGTAAATTAGTAAGGGGGTAAGTCATTAAAATGTGTAAGGGAATATGGGGACACCTAGGAGCGATTCTAGAAATGCTTTTAGGTGGGTGAGGGAAATAAGAGTAATTAATTAATTAATGAAATTAATTTATGGTGTAATGAAGGGGATGGGTGACACATGTATGGGGAGGATTTTTGGTGAATTAAATTATTGAACAATAAATTAAATGAGACTTTTGGAAAGTAAATGAATTAGAAACTCTATATAAAGGAGGGAGGAGGAGCAGGATGGATCTCTTATGTGATGCGTAACGTTACGCGTAGTATTTTAGACTTGACTGACTTACCTTGTGGGAGTCGGGATACCCATCTCGGTGAGGAGTGGTAGCTCAGCCTTGTGAGGCGAGCTAGGAGCTAGCTGATTCACTTGTTTAGAGTGTGTGGCCCCTTTGCGGCTCGGGGGGCTGAGGGGGAAGAAGAGTACTCCTAGCGTTGGCGGGGAGGTACTGGTGAAGTCTCATCGGTCGACAAGCGGGAGAAGCATGAAGCGCTTAGAACAAAAAATCAGGGCGTACGACTTGGGATACAATACACTTCCTTTATTTATGCATGGTAGATTTTTATTATACTTTACGATTTTAACTCTATAATTTTATTGGGTAATGAAACTATGGACTTAGCATTTCAACCAAGAACTTAATTTTCCCGTAAGCCTTAAGCTCGTTGTTTGACTTGATTCCCTCGGCTTTCGATCCCTACATGTTGAGATTGTCCTTTGGTTTGTTGATTGTTGTGAATATTTTCACTTTTCGTCCTCATCCCTAGCTATTCAGTCCACGCCTGAGTAGTCGGCTAGGAGTTGAATCAAAAGTCGTCACTTCGATGCACAATGACCTATATATTCTAATGCATTGCTTTTATGTGCATTGATGATGAGTGAAGGATGTGTTTTCCCATTCTTATCCTTGCGTTGATCTCTTCCTTGCCTCGGTCTTTGCATGTTATATCACCTCTACGTCTTCACCGTTCTCGACATCTGAAGACTGTGTTTGGTATTCTTTGCATTTTTATATATTGTCGAATGAATTTAACTCTGCGTTTTTGTTGGATAAATCAACTCTGCGTTTTTACATATTGCTAGAAACTTAAATCTGTGGTGTGATCCCTCCCTTTAATTTAACTTCGTGTTTTTTTTATTGATGGCATTATTCTCTGCATTCTTACCTCTGTGTTTCTTTTAATGCTTGTCTGCAGTTTTTTTATGCGTCTGTGTTACTACACCAATCCAAGCGCGGGTGGATTATGGACTGCAATTACATTTTACTAACTGCGATGTTATTTCGGTAACAATGTTTAATTTACATTGATTTCCAGTCCTTTCTCAGCATTTGCCATTATTTTTATTACACCATGATTTTATGTGGAGACGTTTTTCCTTTTTATTGATTGGCAGTGGTATGGAGAATACTTTATACTTAGCTCAATGAATGTCCTTGTAATGTATACCTTTTTTTTTTTACATTTAAATGATAGTGAAATCAACCTGAACTGGCAACGAATTTACCCATATAAACTACGGTTTGGTATTACCCTGTTGCCATAGATAATTTAGATTGCGAATTAAGATCTGGTAATATCTTTAAATAGCATTTGAACTGAAAATATTCGGAATGTTTAAACCACGTCCTAATCTGTAATGTATGGCAATACCTTGGAATGCGTTTTTTTTAATTACAATTTTATTAAATAGCCAGGATAATTACCATATCCTTATGCTGCATGGACAAATGTAAAATATTTAGAAGGCAATATCTTATGATTGCATTTAATTATGTAGACAATGACCTCTTATATTCTAGATAACAAAATCCTGTATTTTACATATTCCTCAATGGTAAAAAACTCTGTGAGTTTATACAATGGAAGGAAGGAAAATTTATAGTTGCACTGTGACTGTGCAGTGTTGCGTTTGAGACGGTGTAGTAGTTGCACTTTTGGGACGGTGTATTAGTGTGTTGTAATTGCCTGCATTTGACTTCTGTTGTGTGGACTGTGTTGTCGTCCATTACATTGGATAGACATATTTAACATGTTTAATAGACCACCGTCCCATACATTTTATAGACAATACTTTAGTAGACAACGTTTATAGAATAAAGATAGTTCTAGATTTACTAAAAACAATATTTAAATAGGTTTCCTATATAACAACAACCATGGTAATTAAAACCCACAGAGATATTAAAAATGAGTTTTCTGTATAAGAATGACAACAAAATTATAAAACGAGTTTATGAGTTATTAAAATGAGTTTCATGTTTGAAGTTTGAGAATGAATAGTAACTTGATAAACCAAGATTTAAAAAAAAAAAATTATTTATAATTCTTATAATGATGTTACATTCCCAGATTGTTTAGCATTGATTGGGCATATGTAGGTGGCCTACCTCTATGATCACCGAGGTTTTAATGTTGTTATAAATTTTTTGGTTAAACCACATTTTTAAACGATTGTAACTTTAAAATGGAAAAAAGATCTCATTACATTTCGTTTGTGCCTGAAGGTTGTATGTCCATAACTTGATCCTTCTAAATCCCTATGGTATGTCTCAAGGATTTTCAATTTGTTCAGTTTTCAAAACTTGTTTTCATCGCCTTCCACATCGTTTAATTATGAGAATGTGTTTTCATCTAGTTGTTCCTTCGTTTAATATCTTAAATTCCCTCTGCCGGAACTTAATCTGTTAGAATTTTCAGTTGAAAATTTTGTTTCACTTGTAGGATCCACCTTCACACATCTCACTTGGTGTAACAATTTTATTCCTTTTTGGTTGGGTTAAGAATCCTTCTTTCACCATTTAAGAGGAGTTGGAACATTCTAAATTCTTGAAGGAGTTAGGGTCCTTGTGGTTGTCGTGATTTCAGAGGATTGGGTTGATGGGGTTGCTTCTTCACTTTAGCCCCTTGTCATTGATGAGCTCCCACTAGTGCAGTATATCTTTTTATTTTATAATTATAAAGGGAATAAATGTAAGGGATGTTATGTGCTTTGGATTTAGGCGTAATCGGGTTTTATGCGTGTTGGGTTTTCAGACATGTTGATTTTAGGTGCCACCAATATACCTTGAATGGGCCTAATGGTTAAGAACATGTGTTACTTCCTAAGAGATCACAATATCAATAAAGAAGGACTTGCATGTCTAGCGATACCANAAAAAAAAAAAAAAAAAAAAAAATCTTACAAGTTTCAGTTGTAGTAACGGAGGGGCTGTCACATCCATCAAAAGTTGAGGGTTTTATCTTCTTGAACTCACCCTCTAAATGATCTAACTATTTTATTTTCTTAGTAGAATATGTGTGTTCTACAACTTGTCGAGTATCAATTGATGATTTATTCTCTGATTTAGATTCCTTGCTCGAATTTTCAGATTATTGTTTGCTCGTCTCTTTATTCATATCATTTTCTTTTATTTTATCTTCTGAGATATACTTCACAACAATATTTCATTCGATTCTTGTTTCTCTTCATGCGTTTTCTTATTTTTTTCATTTTCATCTTTAAAACTCTCAAGTTCAACAATGAGATTTCTCATTGTTTCCAGAGCTTGAGTGGTTGAAATACTTTCACTCTTGTGTTCACAATTCCTCAAATTCTGTGGGTTATTATTTCATCCATGATTATCCTCATTCCCATTCTAAGTAGACATGTTTGTATAGGTTTAATAATATCTTGCCACTTAACAAATAAAAGTTTTATTCTTGTTAGTTGTATAAAAAAAAAAATCGAGTTCTTGTGACACCCATAAGGTCTAGTGTTGTCACCTTTACTCTGATACCATATGTAACATACCCAATTTATGTTATCTCTAACTCACGTTTTGGCCATAATTTTTATTTTGTTTAGTCAAAACTATTATTTACATTAAGACCATAATAACAACTTTGTTACAATATAATATTCTTATTCATGTCTCTATGATGTACCTATACATATTTGTATCAATCACAAGAGTAAAGTTTCGGTACTCATCTAGGAACGAAGGATTACCTCATATTTTGTTTTTGATTGTGTCAATATATTAATCAATACTTATTATTATTATCTCTTATTTCATGAAATTATTTTTCTTCTTAACTCACATATTATAACTTCTGAGGATCATCATATACACATAGTTGGTATATTATAGGTACAAATTATCCAACCATTTTCTTTCTTAACCCTTTATTTTTGTTTTTTAACATATATACATCATTTACTAGGTGGATCTAACGTAATTCAACTTTCATATCCATTTGTCTCTAGACCAATTTTTATTTAGTTATATATTTATAGTATGAAAAAATTAATCTAAATTGATCTCCACAAGGTAACATTAATTGGATCATCATATACACATTAATTGGATCATCATATACACATAATTGGTATATATCATAGGTACAAGTTATCCAACCATTTTCTTTCTTAACCCTTTATTTTTGTTTTTTAACATCTATACATCATTTACTAGGTGGATCTAAGGTAATTCAACTTTCATATCCATTTGTCTCTAGACGAATTTTTATTTAGTTATATATTTATAATATAAAAAATTAATCTAAATTGATCTCCAAAAGGTAACATTAATTTACCAGTCATACAATATGACAATTTTATTTTGATCATTGAATTATATACGTGTTTACGTACTTCGGTCGTTGAAACCGTAACATTAATTTACTAGTCATACAATGTGACAATTTTATTTTGATCATTGAATTATATACGTGTTCACGTACTTCGGTCGTTGAAACCATACCTCTCACCTTTTTTTCACGGAAAAGTTTCTCGTTTATATACAATAGTATTAGGTCGTTGAAACCATACCTCTTACTTTTTTTTCACGGGAAAGTTTCTCATTTATATACAACAGTATACAAAATTTTTACATAGCAGCATTACAATATCCATCCCGGAGACTCAGCAAGATTCGATCACAAGACCTCCTCCTATCTCTTGAAAAAAGGTGCACTTGTCTTATCGTCTGAGCTGTCTCATCACCTACTATAGTCCTATCGTTTAATTAGATGGAAAAAAAGAGAAACCCTATTCCTATGTTTAGACCCAACACGTCGTATATGGATGTACTCTACCTTATGGTCTCGTTCCTTTAGTCCACTACAATTCCATTTTCATTCATTATCACACCCGTGAGGTTGGCATAAGAGGAAATTTTCGGGTACCCACTTTGTCAATATCCTACAATCATTAATTAGATTACCAATGCATATCAAATCGATTTCTCGATAGTGTCGTTTTATCTTTCTACGATATTGTCATTTTAACTCTCTCTTCATATCGTTAGGGTGTGGTCGTAATAAATCAAATCAACTCATGTAGATAATAATTGGTATTACAACCCATATGCACTTATTATTCAGACTTGTATTTATGCCAAGATATTGATCGTTGTTGTGTTGATCCCACAACTATTTGGTTTTTTCGAATTAATGTCGAGATTATAGCTTTTGTCACAGGTTTTTTGAGTAAAAGATTTATTTACTATCGTGTTACCATACAGTTAAGCATCAAAATAATGTTGGTAATCCTCTTGTTTAAGAGGAAGTCATTTTTAAAGTTAGATTCTAGATATATATCACGGTGTCATTCAAATT
>JASDQU010688391.1:49530-68351 GCA_032191745.1 Picea mariana
TATATATATATATATATAGGTTTAGATTGCTTTTCACATAGTTTTTTTTTTCATTTCTATATATTTTATAGAGTCGTAGAATCCATATTTTTCTTACAAGAAATCTTATTGAACTTCATCAATACTTTGTAATATAGAAGTATATATGTAGTTTGTTATTTCTTGTATTCAATAATTTCTTGAATTCCTGTTTCATATATATATTTTGGAATGAAATTATGGATATTAATAATTATGTTGTATTAAAGCCTTATTTTCATAGAAGGCCTAATATTATGGGTATTTGATTAAGTATGAATTGTTTTTTTGGTAAAAACAATGGAATATATTTCTTAGCTTAATATATTTGATTTTATTTTATAATCTTTGATTTTATGGATATAATGAATTAATGATGGGTCTCTCTCTTCTATGTGAGGAACCCATCAGGTTGCGTTCATTCACTTCAACCCTTTAATCAATGTGTGAAATTCATTGCGGACATCTTGTTCATCAACAACTTTTCTTTAAAAAGAATACAACAAGTCTAAGAAATATTCACTTTTATTTACCATTTTAATTCATAAGTGCGATAGCTCTATCCAGTGCAAAACTAATATTTCTTCTTGTTCAATGTTTTTTTGTCAGGTTATCCTTTTCCAACCGTGTGAAGCATAAAGAATATAGGAAAGGTATTCTATTTCCTTTCTTACATTAAACATTGGAGTTAAGGAAGTGAAGTTATTCACTTTACCATTGTTTAACACTAGTTTATCTGATGGGATTTGTTTATGAAAAGAATTATATATATTAATCCGTTGTAACCCAAAACATATAAACTATATATACAAATCGGTTTTCATTTCTTACTAATGCATGTGTGGAATTTAAAATCATAAAATTATAATTGTAATAATGGTTTTCTGTATTGTTTCTATTCTATTTCAAATATATAAATCTAAACAAAGAAGCACAAGGAAATTCTATAATAACTTCTATGAATAGTACTATGCATTCTTCAATGTGTTATGTTTATTATAATTTCTACCTACTAAACCTCGTAAGAACTATATTTTAAGCAATCATTCACTAACTACAATCATTACTAGTTTTTTGATATGTTATTATCATAGCTATTATAAAATAATTTTCATTCTATATTTATTTTAAATAAAGAAACATTGTATAAATACATAAACTATCACTACTATATAAAACTACACATTTTCTTTCACAATTAACAATAAAACTCATTCATTAAATTTAAAATAAAACCTAGAAAATAGAAGGAACAACAAAGTTCCACCCAGTCATAGAATGGATTAGCCAAGTCACTTGATCTAGTCACCCCCAAGCCTAATCATGAATCCATAAGGATGAATGAGCCTCCTATTTCAACAATCTTGTGTCTTCAATATTTGGAGAATACCATAGTGCTCACACAACAACTTACTTGGTAACTTTGTTATTACAACAACAACTCTTTTGATCTTTACAGCAGTAAAAATATTTTATTTTTCTCCAAATGATAAGAAACTTCCTACCTCCCACACATGTGTATATATCATCTTTATTTAGTAGGTATTAGTTTCCTAAAGATCTTTCCCTCCTTGGGAAATTCACAGATCTTGAAATCCCTAGTTTTCAGGGTGTGTCAATTCACCAAAATTGACTTTTGACACTTGTCCTTTCATGCCCAAGGTTAACTCCAACATGTTCTCCACTAGTGGATTCATGATCATCTTGTTTTAACTTGGTTGTTCCTTTTGTCTCATTTATTTACTAACTAATGTTTTTTCTTTTACATCTATCCAACAATTAAATATATATTTTTGGCAATTCAATATCTTGCAAAAATCACAATAATAATAATAGTAAGTTTTCTCACTAGTTATAAATTCAAATTTTCACTTAAAAAAATTATTTAAAATTTTAAATAATTTATTGGGGATATTACACATACAAGAATACATTATAATGAATTAAGTATATGTTAAAGGGAATCAACCTCAAAGAACCCTTACTCACCTCTTTCCCTATTTTTTTTTTTTTTTCACAAACAAACAAAAATATAAGAGCACAATAATAGGCTTCTATAGAAAAACGGAAACCATAAATATAGTACAACATACCTATAATACATGTATATTATAAACCTAAAAAGACTAAATTGAAATAAACATGAGTGGAGGTCACCCCGAGTTGACACTCCTAAAATACTTGGACTTTGGGATTAATTTAATCATCAAAGTTAATGAAGAAGCGTAGAGACCATTAAATCAATTATTATGATCTGAATATTAACCGGAGATGGCGAAACTTGAGTTTAGATTCTGTTCTGTTATAACAAACTTGGAAAAAAAAATCCTCTTTATGCTAAGAGTAGACAGATAGTCAACTGACCCTTTAAACATTATATTTGAATCCTCTCACCATGCGAATTCAGTAAACAGTGTGGACATAATATCAACGTGAAATCAGTATGATTAGCAAATTGACTCTCTTATAACCATGAGAGAAATGTTTCATAGCAGTGGACACTAGTGTTATCCACTGTTTTTTTAGGGAACCTTCCCAGTGATAAATTCCTTTAAGAAACTAAAAGAGGTTTACCAGAAAGAAATTGAGATATCCTATCAAAATATACCCTTATCTTACACACAACAAATTATGAAAAGAAAAACAAAACAAAAAAAATGACTAGGTATAATTTTGAAGATTAAGAATGGACATTGTTACTTGGGGATTAAGTTTTTGTACAAGCACATAGTTTCTCTTTCCCTGGAATTAGTGTTACCAGTGGTCCCCCCGGGAGATATAATTTTTGGATTTTAGAACCAAACAAAGGAATTAAAGGAATGAAAAAACGATGGAGGGGAAACCTTTTTTTCTGTTCCCGAGGATGAAGACTGTATCGAGCCCTTCACCCTGTACATACACTACATTTTCTAACCGAGTCATACTACATACCATGTGATGGTTGAAACGTGGAACTGGATGGTTGGTCCAACCTTCCAATGCACTTGGCTGTCCGAAATGAGGTGAGTGCACTTTAAAAACCACCAACCCTATATCCCTCACGTCAACTTCTTTGGGAACGCTACATTTATCATTACCTTGGTTTTCATAAAGTAATCATTCTATTAACTACACTAAGTTTTAGGCATCACAACCCCCATGAATACATTACAAAGTTACGATGGTAAAACAGGTTGCATCTCGAAACTTACAATGGAAATAATTTTAAAAGTCCATGACTAATAATAATTTTAATTCGTGTGGCAACTAAGTCATAAAATATGAGTTATATTTAATGTGTTGATAAGAAAGAAAACAATAATCCTTGACTATAAGGATAAATAATGATATAGGTATTTATAAGAATCGCATATGGAAAATATAGATATTGTGGTAATGAGGTATGTAATATACTCAAAAATAAATTATTATTAAAGTTTGTATGTATTTAGGAATTTATTTTCATTTTTGGTAAATTTGAATTTGGAAAATTATTGTCATTTATGGCAATTCCGAATTTAGAATTTGGTTTATTGTAATTAATTATTGTGACTGTTGGTCAAAGATTTGATTTGTTTAACCAACTCTTTGACTATGACACTTGTAAGAGGACTATAGCGAAAGAGGAGCTTCGAGGTTCTCCCTCATGGACCTCATGGATTCATGGTCAGGATAGGGGATGAACGGAACAAGCAGATTGATTGTTTTGTTCTATGGTTGGGTGGAACTTGCCTATTCCATTTGTTGTCCTAGCACCTGGTTTAGATATGTACTTATACTTATTCCTCATTGATTTGTTTTATTGGTTAAATGGCTAAGTAAAATGAAATGAATTGTAGAAAGATCCTTTGTAGTTTGATTTTATTTAATGAGTAAAGTTAAGAAAACTATTGCGTGTTAGTTGTTGTAGGTACATGAGATATACCTTTAAGCTAAATAAAATAGAATATTTGTTGTGTTATTTATAACCTCTACCATGCATGTGAATATATACATACAGATAATCAGTTTAAGGATCATTGGACTGTGAAAATGCTAAATATAATTCTGGAAGCATTTACAGGATACAAATATATATGTATATATATTGCTATAGATTTAAATATGCATAGCTATATAAATATATAAGGAAAGTGAGATTCTAAAAATACCAAAGTGAAATTCAGAGTGAATACAAGAATAGAAATACAAATATGTATATGTTGATGCTCATAAAAAAAAATTGTGTCAATTAAACAATTTAACACTCATACACAAGAAGATTTTAGACACTTGGGTCTCATGAAATTTCAAGTAATCGTCCATTGATAAGACTGTGCCAAAAGCATAAAGAATTTTAGAGTTCATCCGTACCACAGTAAACCTATAACGGAGTTCCAATTGTTATGCATTATTTATTACATAAGCTACTCAATATATAATAGTAATTCATTGAGTTATAGAAAAATTTGTGTTTCATTACAATAAGAAAATAAATGATCTGTATAGCCAGAGGCGTGGGATCCAAATACTTGTAAACAAAGTACCTTGCGTAAGGATCCAGTACTACTTGGAAACCATGTCTGGACCTTCAAACTAATACTAGAATTCAAAACCCGAATACCTTTTTACGTACAAGGCACTGTCTTAGATTTAGGGACTGTGAAGGTTTAAAGTCCTGCAAGGAAATCGATAATTTATAATTAGTGTTAAGATAGACGTCAACAAAATTTAAATATTGAATATAGAATAATTACCAGGATAAATTTACGAAATGGAAATATCGCAGATTTAATATATGGACTTTACTTAGCTTGCGATTTGGGGAACATATGCCTTTTCTTCGATGAGGAAAATCGTCCACAGGCCCGAAGGAGAGGAGTGGACCAATGATTTCCTTATGGCTACCATCGCAACAAACAAGGGTCCCATCATTAGATTTTGGTAACCGAATCTTTAACCAAATATTTTAGAAGGAATTAAACAAGAAGCATTCTTAAACCGGAATTATAAAGAACGCATAGTATAAAACTTGTTCCACAGAATTGCCCAAATTCAGATCACAGATAAGGATACGAGATTTCGTCCTCATCACTATAAGAAAAAATACAGGTTGATGATAAAGAATAGTGATATCATAATAGGGTTTTGGGTACCTAAATATTTGTTCCTTTCTTTCATACGAACAAGGTGAAATTAGACAGGTTAACTACTGGATTCTAGAACGGATAGTAAGGATAAATATTTTAAAGTTATTAAGTTCTGGAATAATATTACATAGTGGAAATCTTAACTTTGTATCTATGCACATACAAATACGAATAGGGTAAATAGAGTTATTTTGATTAAAACAAAACATACACAACAGTAAAGAAATCCTCACCACAGCTAAAGGGATTGATTTATGACTTCACAACTTTAAATTCGATAATGCAAAATTTCCACAGTGAGTCGGATACAAGAGCCGATAGCTCGAAGACTTAATTCTAAACCAAATAGAGTAATTAAGGGGAAAATGCAACCCATATATGCAGAGAACACAGTAGGTGAACAACAAATTAGAAGGGTGAGTATAAGCAACGAGGATCGAGTCCTGGCCTTGACAAAAAATGCTCGTGAATGGAAATATGGGTTATGACAAATAACTTTAGCATATCGTTATTCTACATGAATACTCTGTGTTAAATTTTAGGGTCACTGTAATAGGGTTTAACCACTGGAGTTGCAGTGATAGGTATGTCGTAAGTAACTCCAAATAAATACCAGGTTATACATCAAAGAAATGACTGAGGCTATTTTCTTGTTGACATAACCCTAACACATTTCGAGACTATCCCTGAGTCAAGATTTTAGAACCGCCTGTGTAGAAGACATTACAAGATAACGAATTCTGGAGAAGTGAATGACTACCCCATAGAAGAGATAAAGCCGTAAGCCAACACCATTGTAGAAATTACATATCTAACCAGATATTGAACGGAAATATTCCATAGAGTTAAGATTAATGAGAAGGGAGGTTCTCAACCAACAACAATAAAGGAAAAACCAGTTACAGAGACAACTTAAGATGTGACTGACTCCCATTTTTGCTACAGTTAGTTCAAGCAATAGGTTTTTATGATATTACTTAGTAAAGGAGGAAGCCATACAGACGCATAACATTTTCTTTCCATATGCAGAGTAGAATCCCCCTCATCGTCGGTGGCTACATGCAGAGCAATGTATAGAGGATAATGCAGGACGTTTTGGGAAAAATGCATAAGAGCCAAAGGAAATGGAACCTTAGTCACCCAAGTGACTCCCGTATCACGAAGTAATGGAGAATGGATGCCTTGGGTACATAGGCCATGTGAATAATCATGCATGGCGTATCCACTTTGGTCACATTAATCTAGAACCTTTACAATGTAGGAAAACCTCATAACTATCAATGAGAGAAATCTTAATGGCGTTTATAGACATGCATTAATTACACATTAAACCGAGCCCAATAGAACTGTTAGTGCTAATCCCTATCATGAAATTGTAAATGTGTTGAACTTGCACATAATAGTTCTATCTAAACAATAATACACACATTTGCAGAGAAAATTGGAGAAAGAAGAAGAAGGAGAGAAATAATGAAAGAATTCTCATTAACCATTGTGAAAAATAAATAGTTTACACATGATATACTCTGTATAGCACAATGAGTGCACATTGGAGGTGAACCAATGTGCCATAGTGGTGGTCTAGTGTGATATGGACACACACCAACAGTTATGGGAGTGAACTTCCACCTAGTCTAGTCTCTCAGACAGCTACGGGAGTGAATTGCCACCTAGTTGAGTTAACTAATCAACTAGTCTTCAGTTAACTAACCTAACAGAGAGTAGTGAGGAGTTAACTCAAGGAATCAAGGCTAATACGCCACTCTAGTGATAATACTAAGGCAAGGTCTAATTAGCATGGTGATGATATAATGTTGCATAGTGACAACATCGATGCAACATCTAAACTCAACTCAACTAGTCAAACTGAAGTGTGAATTGAAAGAGAATATTCTTCAGGTGGAATATTCTCCCCTAAATTATAGGAGACTGGATAATGAATAATTATGACTAATAAATAAGGAAAAACCTTAGGAAAAATAAATCCTAGGTGTGTGTGAAGTAACTCCAACACCTCCCCTAAACATCACTATGGTGAAAATAAAGATTGGGTCCCGGCAACGAGGCCATGTTAGGTACCCAGGTACAAAAGATACACTGAAAATAAAGTGAGGAAAGAGGGAAAAACTCATGGGAAAAACCCCCTGTCAAGGTAAAATGTATGAAAAATAAGAACTACAGTTACTAGGAAAATGTGTCCTTCACTCCAAGACGAATTCGTAGAGAATGGAACTTCTCCTCAGTGAAGGTCTTGGTGAATATGTCTTTCATCTGTTCTGCTGAAGGAAAAAAATGTAAGTCGACGATCCCCTCATGTACTAAGTCCTGTATGTAGTGCATGTGGATCTCGATATGGTTCGTTCGTTGCCTCTGAACTGGATCTCTGCAGAACTTCAGAGTGCTCTAGTTATTAGACCTGATGACGATCGGCCGATGAAACTGGATTCCCAACTTAGTGAGAAAATGTTGTAGCCACATAGCCTGAATGGTTATGTTAACTACCCCTTTGTACTTTGCCTCAGCTGAATATAGAGCCATGCTAACTTGCTTCTTACTCGACCAATAGATAGGCCTGAAACCAAGACTGAGTGAGTAACCAGATGTGGACTTGCAATCAATACTATCTCCAGCCCAGTCAGAATTAGTAAACTTGATGATATCTAATGTAGAGTCTGCTGCATAATGAATCCCAAAGGTGATGGTGCCCTATACGTATCGAAGGATACACTTTGCAGCCTTCTAATGTAGCTCATGTGGCTCCTACGTGAAGCTGGAAACTATGCCAACTGCATATGATAGGTCTGGTTTGGAGTGTGTGAGATACAACAAGCTCCCCACTAGTTTTTTGTACAGTGTGCGGTCAACCAATGGAGTCTCCCCACCATCCTCAAGTTTGACTCCTAATAAGAAAGGAGTCGGAGCAGACTTGTAGTCTGCCATGTGAAATCTCTCAAGGATATCTCGTGCATACTTTGCTTGAGACAGTCTGATGCCTGATGCATCCTGACTGATCTCAATTCCAAGGAAGAAGTATAGAGGACCCATGTCCATCATCAAAAACCTATCATGGAGAATCCTCTTGACTGCAGCAATCGCTGAGGTTGAGCAACCGATGATCAACAAATCATCAACATACAAAGCTAAAAGTAGAAGTGAATCAGTTGTCCTGAGCATGTAGACATTCAAGTCTGATTTACAACATACAAAGTTCTGTGACAACACGTAAGAATCCATCTTGGCATACCATGCCCTCGGATCCTGCTTGAGGCCATAAAGTGACTTCTTTAGTCGACAGACCAAAGATGAGTCCTGCATAAATCTTCGAGGATGCTCCATGTATATCTCCTCAGATAGATCACCGTGAATAAATGCATTCTTCACATCCATCTGATGAATTTACCATCCCTTGGCTTCCACAATGGCAAGTGATAATCATATGGAATCCATCTTCGCTACTGGAGCGAAGGTATCATCATAGTCAATACCATGAACCTACTCAAATCCTTTGGTGACACTTTGTATCTACTGATCTATCCATTCGCTATGCTCTTGGTCCTGTAGACCCATCTTCATTTGGCAAGTTTCCTACCAGAAAGAAGGGGAACCAGATGCCAAGTCTAGTACTCAAGGAGGGAGTTGTACTCCTTCTGCATGGAGGATTCCCAAAAGGGATTTCCAATAGCCTTTCCATAAGACTGTGGATTTGAAGACTGAACCAATAAAATATGCCTAGAATAAAATGGTTCAGTGGTAGTGAGTGCAATAGGAGGCTCCTCAAAATCATATCGAGTCCTCCTAGTATCGGCTAGATCACCAACGGGATCCCGATATCCTGAAGAGTAATCTGTGTCCACTTGGGCCTCTGCTCTGGCTCTGCAATTGCATCTAGATGCTCTGACTCTACATCTAAATTTACTGAATCTGAATATGAATCATCTGAGTCCTCTGAATCATAACTCTCATCTGAATAAGAGTCTACATGTGCATTCTCATCATCTCAGATAGGTGGTAGATCCATGTAAAACGTGAGAAATCATCAACAAAAATGAGAACAAACCTTTCTTTGCTAATGGATGGATGTGGAAAAGGACCCATAAGGTCACTATGGATCAGATCTAAAGGTGCGGAGGCTCTCTGAGACTTTCCCTTGTCGAATTTCTCTTGAGGGTGTTTCCTGAGAACACATCCCTCACACACTCCCTTGGAGAAATGGATGTCTGGTAGACCATCAACCAATACGTACTTGCTAATATGTTTCATGTATCTGAAATTCAAATGTCCAAACCTTCCGTGCCATATCCTACTACTTTCATCAGCATGAGTAAGAAATAAAGAAAAATCAGGTTCAATGAATTCAAAAAATGTATACAATCTAGACTGATGATTTACCTCACAGGTAGAAACCCTAGAGTTGGTTTGAATGTCGTAGATGTCCATGAAATTTAGTGTGAATATGAATTTCTTTCCGGTGTTGGAATTCATCATCTGATACATGGAGATAAGGTTGATAGAAAGCTTAGGAACGTGCAACACATTCTCGAAGCTTCTATTGGTGAGTTCAATCCTTCCTCTTCTGGTGACTTCGACAGAAGAGTTGTCCCCCATCATAATAGGAGGACCTTTGCATGAATCCAAAAAAGAATATACTAGTTTTGAGGCAGCCATGTGATGTGATTCTCATGAATCAACGATCCAAGCATCAGGAGAGGAGTTTATGGCAATCAAGGCATGGCTAGAATTACCTTTCTTGGAATTCAAATCTTCTGGCTTCTTCTTCTTGGCACCCTCAAGGATACGATCTCCAAGGTTGTTTTGTTGAAGTATTTGAGACATTAGATCTATTTTTTTTTGCATGCATGCGGATTCCAAATGGAATCATTTGTGACAGTACGTGCATTTCTCTCCCTTTCTTCTCTTTTCTCCTTTGGATCCAGAGGCATCGGTGAAGGGTTTTGTGTACCCTTCATTCTTTGGTTGTGCATGAGATTTTTGTTTATCTTTATCTTTATCTTTATATTTCTTATATTTGTGGCTGCCATCATGCACAATGAGTGCATTCACCCTTGGGCCTTTAATTGTGCCCATGTTAATGATCTTGGTTTGCTCTTGTGTCAAGGATTTGATAAATTCCTCAAGAGAAGACATCTTCCAGGTGGCTCCGAAGGCGAATATGATAGTATGGAATGTGGATACGAATAAAAATAAGTTAGGACCAAGCTTGGAGATAATGGTGAGAACCATTTGTTTCTCCTTCGTCGATTTATTAACCCTGCAAGCTTTGAGTTGCGACAATAAATCCTTGAATTTTGTAAAGAAATATTTGATATTGTCGAATCTTTTTGGATCCAATGTGAGAAGCTACACGTCCATCATGTGTCCCCTAATATCATCATGTTTGCCAAATATCCTTTTGAAGGTTTTTCGGGCTTCATTGGGAGTCTTACAGGAAGATATGTGAAAAAGGAGATCGAGAGAAATAACACTGCAAATTGTTCTGAGTGCCTCATCCATGCGATTTAAGTACTTGTATTTTTTTATGGCTGATGTCGGTTCTATATTTGTATTTAAGGTTAACCTATACAACCATCTAGTATGGATATGTATGGATATTTTCTCCTTCCATGCAAAATAGTTGTAGGGTGTAAGAATGAATTATTTTTGGAATTCCATCTTTCCGTTGTCTTCAATCTTTTGTACCTGCAAAACATTTTGGTATCAATTTTTCTTAGCATTTTGTCAGCTATGATACCATGTAAATGTGTTGAACCTGCATAGAATAGATCTAGCTAAACAATGATACACACATTTGCAAAGATAATTGGAGAAAGAAGAAGAAGGAGAGAAAGAATGAAATAATTCTCATTAACCATTGTGAAAAATGAATAGTTTACACATGATATACTTTGTATAGCTCAATGAGTGCACACTGGAGGTGAACCAATGCACCATAGTGGTGGTCTAGTGTGATCTGGACACACACCAATAGTTATGGGAGTGAACTTCCACCTAGTCTAGTCTCTCAGGAAGTTACGGGAGTGAACTGCCACCCAGTTGAGTTAACTAGTCAACCAGTCTTCAGTTAACTGACTGAATAGAGAGTAGTGAGGAGTTAACTCAGGCAATCAAGGCTAATGCACCACTCTAGTGTTCATACCAAGGCAAGGTCGAATTATCATGTTGATGATCCCAATGTTTCTTGGTGACAAAACCAATGCAACATCTGAACTCAATTCAACTAGTCAAACTGAAGTGTGAACTGAAAGAGAATATTCTCTAGGTGGAATATTCTCCCCTAAATTATGGGAGAATAGATAATGAATAATTATGACTAATAAAAAAGGAAAAAACTTAGGAAAAATAAATCTTAGGTGTGTGTGAAGTAACTCCAACAGAAATTGGATGGGTGCATATCGGGCAATAAGCGTTAGGGTTGTGACTTGTTGTGCTAGGTGGATTCCAAACCCCAACGTTAAATATATTTTTTCATGTGAACCTGCCACTTGTCAATTGGTGTGGGTGTTAGTCCTGCTAATGACTATGTTGAAGACCTTAACAAAGGAAAACAAATAGTCCACTACTATGACAGTTGGGATGCACATTCAGTTAGGGTATAGTCGTGGCAAGGAGGCCCGTATGCGACCAAGGTCAGAACCTTTAAGTAAGACATACGATGAAGTACTCATACAAACTCAAGAAAATTGTGTTTTCTAACTTACACTTTAGGACTTTATGGTAATAGGTTTATGCCTAATATCGCTATTTAATAGTTCTTGAGATGTGGATTTTTATAAGAGGTTATAATAAAGGAAATAGATCAAATATATGAGATTGTAATAATAGAGTATCAGGACTTATCTAAAAGTGGACTTTATAAAAAATGATTTTGGGAATCCCTTGTTAATGGTAAAATTCTAAGTAGGCTAGAGTTACTACAAACCATATGGACATGACCAGTTCATGGTTTAATGAAGAGGTTTCACTTTAACCGGTTATGACAAGTGTTAACTCATGTTTGAATAATAGTAATAAGTACAACTTAATGGAAATATTGTCGACCTTATATTAGCCGCTTATATAGACGTTTAAGTATACGTCATTTTCCGATAGCGATGATTACAGGTTTAAAACGATTAAATATCTCGGAGTAAAGAAGCATTAATGGATCTAGAATTTATTTATTTATTTATTTGGTAATTTTTGGCTACATTACATATGGTATCAAAGCAAAGGTTACAACACTTTGACCTTAAACATGGCCAAAAATGTTTTCTTAGCACACGCTTTCCATTTAATGAAAAACTAACAAAACATTTATTGTTACAAACAAACAAAATTTATTTATGTTGTGATAATGGAAGCACAAAATGAAGAGGAGATCAGACTTGAGGAGAATCTCGAGCAAGGACCTACTAGAGATCCTGGGTAGAACAATGAAGGAAGTTCTGCCACCCAGGTTCTGGAAACTATGAGAAACTTTATTGTGGAACTGCAAGTTTTCAAAGAATACAATGAGAAATTGAAAAAAGCACAACAAGAACAATAGGAAATAAATGAAGTACTGATGCTTAGCATAGTAACAAAGAGGATCCCAAAATACAAAAACAAGGAAGAAGAGGTCAGTAAAAGAGCCTCCAAAAATTCTGGTCCTGAAGCAAAAAAAGGGGACAGCTCTTCCGAAGGCACACCATCAACAGAAGGTAAAACAACCACTGGAAGAAAGAGGAAACATGTGAACCACCTGGAAGGAGAGTTTAAGAAAATCAAACCATCCACCTTTGATGGGAAATCCAGGACAGGGGAGGAGGTTGAAGCATGGTTACTAGACATAAAAAAGTGTTTCCAGATCTACAATTATTCTAGCAACATGAAGGTCAGAATGGCCATCTATAACTTGAAAGGAAAAGAAAGTATATGGTGGCAGGACATGAAGTTGGCCAAGGGCCTAAAGGAGAAACAAATGGAGTGGTCAAATTTCAATAGATACTATAAGAAATAGTATTTATCTGAAATTTACTATGAAAGAAATACCAAAGAGTTTTATGAACTAGGACTCAGTCAAATGAGCATGGATGACCCGATAAACAAATTCTTGGAATTATTAAGGTTCATGCCTTATATCTGGGAAGACAAAGTAAAAATCCAGCGGTTCCTAATTTGTTTACCATAGTCCTATAAGGACAGAATCAAATTTGACAACCCCAAGTCCTTAAGTGAAGTTTTCAAGAAGGCTCAAATGTGTTGCGATCAATAAAAACAATGGTTTGAATTTCCCAAGGCTTTGAAAGACAAGAAACAAGACATAATGAACCAGTGGAAGAAGGGCTATCAAACAACCCCTTTTTGGAATGCAACAAAGAGCTTTCCAAGGAAATATTTTCACTCCAATAACCTGACACCCAAGGAGGAGGTAAACCAGTCCATCTGGGAACCAAGAAGTTTGGGGACATCCCCAGAGAACCGTTAAAATGATGGGAATGTTGAGAACCTCCTTTAAGGAGAAATTGTCCGTGTTTAACTTCTGCAGCAAGGACCATGGTTCACAACCTGCAAGAAGCCTATACAATAGGAGATGTGGGCATAATCTTACAAAAGATCAATGCAGTTGTGGATGGCCGACAAGATGATCACCAGTCCACTGTAGTGGAAGTTGAAGGTAAAGTTAACAATAATCATGTTTCTTTTTTAATTGATCCAGGGGCTACTTTGAGTTATCTTTCTCCTAGAGTAGTGGATTCAAATAAAATTAAGAAAGTAAGACATGCAAAATCTTGGCTAGTACAACTAGCAACAAGAACAAAAATAAAAGTAACCAATTTCATTTCTGACTGTGAGTTCAGTTTAGGTGGTCAAAACACAAAGATAAATCTAAATATTCTACCATTAGGGTCTTACGATATAATTATTGGAATGGACTAGTTAGAGAGGCATAAAGAAATTTTGGATTGTTATGAAAAAACACTCATTTACAAATATGAAAACAACACGATTAGGACAATACAAGGCATACAAAAACCAGTCTCAGTTAGGAATATTTTAGCAATGCAATTTAAGAAGTGCATGAGTAAAGGTTGTTAGATCTACGCTATCCATGTGAAAAACCTGTTGGAAAAGGAAAATAAACCTAGCCTAGAATATTTTTTCGTCTTACATGAATTTAGAGATTTGTTTGTAGACAAAATACATGAACTGCCCCCAAGAAGAGAGATAGAATTCTCTATCGGTCTGCTGTCTGGTTCAACCCCTATATCTAAGGCACCCTGCCGAATGGGTTTACCTGAATTAATAGAGTTAAAATTTCAACTACAAGAATTGTTGGAAAAGGAGTACATCAGACCAAGTGTCTCACCGTGGGGAGCACCAGTCCTTTTTGTTAAAAATAAATATGAAACTCTAAGATTATGCATTGATTACAGACAGTTAAACAAAATTACTAATAAAAAAAAATACCCCCTACCCAAAATCAATGATCTGTTTGATCAAGTGGGAGGGGAAAATATTTTTTATAAGTTGGGTTTAAGATCTGGTTATCACAAGGTTAGAATAAAGGATGAAGACATAAGTAAAAAAATGTTCAGGACGATATATGGACATTATGAATTTGTGGTCATATTGTTTGGTCTCACTAATGCACCAACAACTTTTATGTGTTTAATGAATAGCATTTTCAGTCAGTACTTGGATAAGTTCCTTTTGGTATTTATTGTCGATATCCTAGTGTATTCGAAAACAAAAGAAGAACACAAAGAACATCTAAGGTTAGTATTTCAAACTTTAAGAAAACACAAATTGTATGCTAAATTTGAGAAATGTGACTTTTATCAAAAGAAAATACAGTACCTAAGACATCTAATATCTGAAGAAGGTATTGCAATCGAACCAGAGAAGATAAGAGCCATCATGGAATGGCCTGTCTCTAAGGATCTAGTGGACATCCGGTCATTCATGGGAATCACCGGGTACTACCGTAGATTTATAGAGGGATTCTCTAATATTGCATACCCTATAACATCCCTACAGAAAAAGGGAACCAATTTTAATTGGTCACACAATTGCCAGGACAATTTTAATAAGTTAAAATAATTGTTAACATCCACACCAATTTTAAGAGTTACATACTCAGATAAAGACTTCACAGTTTGCGTGGATGCGAGAAAAGAAGGTTTGGGAGGTGTCCTAGCTCAAGAAGGGCACGCTATTTGTTACAAATCCTAAAAACTAAAAGAGCACGAATGAAACTATGCCACTCACGACTTGGAATTAGTGGTTGTCATGCATGCATTAAAAATGTGGCGACACTATATAATGGGAAGAAAGTTTTTGTTGCTAACTAATAACAGTGGTGTGAAATTCTTGTTTAGCCAACCAGACCTTAATGCAAGGCAAGAAAGATGGCTGGCCCTCTTGAGCGAATTCGATTTCGAGGTAAGACACATCAAGGGTAAGGAAAACAAAGTGGCATATGCTTTAATTAGAAGAACTCATGGGTTGTTTGAGATAAACATTAGCAGGGTAGAAAGAGACATTGAGCAAAGGATAAAGATTGCAAATAATAATGATGAAAAATACATTAAAACAGTGGCAGATTTACAAAAGAATGAAAAAAATTTAGACATAATAGATCTGAGTTTGGATAGAAATGGTCTACTAAGATTCAAAAACATGTTATACATACTATATTCTGCTGAATTAAAGTTAACAATTTTGGACGAAGTACACAAGAAGCCATATTATGGTCATCCAGGATACCAGAAAATGGTAAAAACACTAAGGAAATTATTTTATTGGCCTAATATGAAAGGAAAGACAACATAATACTTTTCTAAGTGCCTAGATTGTCAACAGGTGAAGGCTGAACACCAACACCAAACTGGCCTGTTGCAGCCTCTACCTGTATCAGAATGGAAATGGGAGACTATATCATTGGATTTTATCATAGGTTTGCCTAGAACTCAAAAACAAAATGATTCAATTATGGTAGTAATAGATAATATTAACAAGTATGCACATTGTATTCTTGTACAATCTACTTATAAATGTTAGAAAAACAGGACTCCGGAGCAATAAAACAAAACAAATGTGGAAACAAAACACAGAAGATACACAATACAAGAGAGACACGGATTTGTGTGGTTCACCCAGTGTGGGCTACGTCCACCAAAGAAATTGTCAGGTCCTTCCTTTATTATTATCCAGCAAATGAAGGGATACAACCTACAACAAAACCCGTTGTAACTTCCTCTTCTTTCTCTCACAGTCTCCTCTCTCAGAATACAATATTCACCATCAACCATAGTCGCAATACATTTCCCTCATAAAAGAGGGTTTCCTTCTAGGGAAAAAAACCCTAACATAATCTCTACCATTAGATCTGCGACCTTATAATGAATGGTCCAGATTTACAATGAAATTACAATATATATTTACAAGGCAATTTTTCCTTCGGGGGCTTCGCCCCCGAACCCCTGCTGGGGGCTTGCTTGCCCCCAGACCCCCCAGTCTGGGGGATAGCCCCCCTGGACCCCGCAGAGGGGGTACCCCCCCTCTGCACTCCCCCGCGTGGAAGAGTGTACATACTTCTGGGGTGTAAATACTTCATGGGGTATAAACATGGCTGAAAGCAAGGACCTCTGAATTAGGAAGATAATCAGGCTCCACAACCAACAATAAAGCTATTAACATGGCTGAAATACTCATGAAGGAAATTTTTTGACTGCATGGTATTCCTAAAATGGTGATTTCAGATAGAGACGCAAAATTTACATCTACATTTTGGAAATAATTGTTTGCAGGGTTTAATACTAACTTGAATTTCAACATAAGCTACCATCCAAAAATGAATGGGAATACTGAATGATGCAACCAAATCGTGGAAGATATGCTACAAATCTATGTAAGGATGAAACCAAGTAAGTGGGAAGACTACCTGCACTTGGTGGAATTTGCATACAATAATGGTTACCAGACATCGGCTAAGATGAGCCCCTTCGAAGTATTGTATGACAAAAAGTGTACAACTCTGATTAGCTGGAATAACCCAGTTGACAGACTCATGGTGGGACCAGAAATGCTCCAGGAAATGGAGAATATGGTAAAAAAAGTACAGGAGAATTTAAAGGAGGCACATGACACACAGAAAAGTTATGCGGACCTGAAAAGAAGACACCAGGAATTTCAAGTTGGAGACCACGTGTATTTAAAAGTCAAAGCAAGAAGAATTTCATTAAATCTAGGAAATTGTTCCAAGTTGGCACCTGGGTTTTGTGGCCCTTTCGAGATCTTATATCAAATTGTACATGTGGCATATCAACTTGCACTTCCTGCAAATAAGAAAATTCATAATGTATTTCATGTTTCTTTGTTAAAAAAATATGTTCATGATCCTACTCACATGATTGATTGGAACATGGTGCAGGTGGAACCAGAAGGAAAGTTCTAAGTGGAACCTTTGCGCATTCTGGACAGTAGAGAAACAGTACTACAGAACAGATTCATCACCTAGGTAAAAGTGCAATGGAAGCACTTTAGTCTTGAGGAGGCCACTTGGGAATTGGAGGAAGATTTGTAGAAATCTTATCCAACCTTGTTCCGAGAAAGGAACGAACACTGAGGACAGTGTTGTACTGAAGGGGGAAAGGATATAATATCCCCAAAAATAAATTATTATTAAAGTTTGTATGCACTTAAGAATTTATTTTTGTTTTTGGCAAATTCGAATTTGGAAAATTATTTCCATTTATGGAAATTCTGAATTTAGAATTTGGTTAATTGTAATTAATTATTGTTAATGTTGGGCAAATATTTGATTTTCTTAACCAACTCTTTGACTATGACACTTGTAAGAGACACATATTTTTTATATTTATTCCTGACAGATAAATGGAACAACCAGGTTGAAATCAGTTGACCATGACTCCATGAGTGGGGAACAGGCTTGAACTACCTCAAGGATGAATTTTACAAGTGGAAAATCAGGAATTTGGCCTTTGGCAGCCCCTGAAAATCAGGGATTTGTAAAGGTGCGAAAATTCCCAAGGGGAAAGGACCTAGGCAAAAGATTCTTTTGCATATATAGCATATTGGAGGAGGCAAGATGTTGCCTAGTATGCTAGGGAAAAGAATATCACTTGTTGTTATGAGCACTATTTTCTAAGTGTGAGGCAAGGAGAATTTATGTTCTGAAAGAGGACTATAGCGAAGGAGGAGCTTTGAGGTTTTCCCTCATGGATTCATGGTCAGGATAGGGGGTGAACGAAACAAGTAGATTGGTTGTTCTATTCTATGGTTGGGTGAAACTTGGTTGTTTTATTTGTTGTCCCAACAGTTGATTCAGATATGTACTTCTACTTATTCCTTATCAATTTGTTTTATTGGTTAAATGGCTAAGCAGAATGAAATGAATTGTAGAATGAGCCTTTGTAGTTTGAATTTATTTAATGAGTAAAGTTAAGAAAGCTACTGCATGTTAGTTGTTGTAGGTACATGAGATATACCTGTAAGCTAAATAAAATAGAATTTTTACTGTGTTTTTTATAACCTCTACCAGGCATGTGAATATATACATATAGATATTTAGTTTAAGGAGCATTGGACTATGAAAATGCTAGATATAATTATGGAAGCATTTACATGATACAAATATATATATATATATATATATATATATATATATATATATATATATATATATATATATAT
>JASDQU010688392.1:0-16761 GCA_032191745.1 Picea mariana
TATTTGTTTTTAATTATTTAATTTATGATTTCTTTTGTAATAGTGTTTATTTTTTAAGCCATGGTTTTTAAAACGACGCAATTTTAAGATTGAAACAAAAAACAAATTTGTTATTTGTAGCAGTACATTTCGATTTAATGGATGATTTTGAGGTTTTAGTTTGCAATGTTAATAGTTATCAAGGTTACAATTTCAAACAAGTTGTAATGTTAATCTTGTGGAAAAAGGGTGTTATCGCTAGCACTAATGTTCATTTCGGAGGTCGATTTTAAGTTTTTATTCAATTTTAAGTTTTTATTCAAAACGATATTGGTCGTCAAGACCATGATTTTAAACAAGTTGTAATTTTAACCCCTCAAAAAAGAGAGGCAATGTCGTGAGCACCACTTTTTGATTCGAGGGTTGATTTTAAGATTTTTGTTTGTAATTTTACAATGATTTAAAACCATGGTAGAAAATTGTTGTAATTCTAACCTAAAAAAAAAGGTGCCACCAGTAGCACAACTTTTTTATTTAGAGGTTGATTTTGGTGTTTTTAACATAAAAATATGGGTTTTGAGAGCAACAATTCTCATTTTGAAGTCACAGTTCTCATTAAGTTAGTAACTTTATTAAGAATCAATACTATAAAAAGAGGGTCTCGAGATGAAGGAAATGACTTTTTTTTGCACCCTATTACTGGATGGTTTTTGTAATGACAGTGTGACCATTGATCATTATTATTGAGAGTCTAGAATTTGAAGGTGATCAAGAAGTGGATATCTTCTAAAGCTTGCGAGCTTCCATCTTTGAATACTTTTCTAAAGGTATTCTCCATACAACCCCATTGCATCTCATAGATCCTTAGAGAAGAAGATTACCCACAAGAATTGATAAGAGGGTCAACCGATGGGTAAAACCAACAATTGACAAGCTTCAACAAAGTTGACATGGAGTTTGAAGAAGTTGATGCACAATTCCAGTGAAGTTGATGCAAGGTTTTGATAGAATTGATGTAGAGACTTTGGTAAATTTGACACAAAGTTAACTTCGACAATAATCATCCACTGACATTAAATATGGTTTAATTCATTTAAAATTTCATTGATGTAGATGTTATATTCATTTGAAACACTTATTAGTCCCTGTCGAAGGGCGGGACTCTTGCAATCGATTCATCGTTGAATATCTATTAGTTAACAGTTGACTAAATATATTTTTCCATCTTCCAATGTTGTCGGCAGGACTCTTGCAATCGATTCATCGTTGAATATCTATTAGTTAACAGTTGACTAAATATATTTTTCCAATATATTTTTCCATCTTCCAATGTTGTAGATAGGGAAAACAAAATAAATATTTTTTTACCATATTTAAATTACTTTTATAAGGAACGTTATTGGCTGACACATTTAGAGTCTTATTGGCTGACACATTTAGAGTCTTATTGCCGAAGAATCTAATATTTTCATTCGTAAAGTCTTATTACCTAAAGTCTTATTGAGAGTCTTATTGCAGAAGAATCTAATATTTTCATTCTAAAGTCTTATTGAGACTCTTCTTGCAAAAGAATCTAATATTTTCATTCTAAAGTCATATTGAGAGTCTTATTGCAGAAGAATCTAATATTTTCATTCTGTAACCTAAAGTCTTATTCTTGCTTTGCGACTCTCACAAGAATGTAATTTTAATTTTTCATTATTATATAAGGTATAATAAATTGCATCTAAAATGTTGAGTTTGCCTTTTCAATGCTATGACAAACCCTGCCTAGAAAATGTTGAGTTTGTCTTTTCAATGCTGTGACAAACCACAACCTTGCCATGACAAACCACCGCCTTGCTGTGACAAACCACTGCCTTGCCCAGAAAAACCGCCTTTTACTCTTGGTTTAGTCTTGTACCTAAATTGTTCTATTTAGGTAGAAGCATGAGCGCAGATCAACAAGCTAGCATTCGCCAGTCTGGAGCACATCACCTATGGAGTGGAGAGGAGGCTATGTAGTTCTGCAATGTTATGTTTGAAGCTGATTCATATGATATCTACAAGGTAATATCTATCATCTATGCAAAGTAATATCTATTGCATGTATATAATATCTATCTACTGTATGATTCATATATTTGCATTTTCAACCACAAATTATCATATGTGAGCCTAGTTCTGGCCTTAGAATGCTATCGAATATATGTTATCTCCAGCTTTCTCCAAGCATATTAGAAATATGATTTACAGCCCCGTCCCCATAGCCAAACTTACAATGCTCATTGAGCTTGGGATGTCTCCATACACGAATGTCATTGCCGGAGCCACTGTTGTAGATGAGGTTGCCCGCCATAAGCAAAATTGTAAAGAGATAAACTGTGTTCAATGAAAGTCTGTCTGTGGTTGGTGCAGACCTCCAAGGTCATGGTGAGGGCATTTGGATGAGGAAGTGGGTACCTAATAAAAATGGAGTTAAGTTTAGCCCTTAATAAGATCGTCGATCAAATCCAGCACAACACAACATTTGACACAAATTTCAAAATATCTTAATTATCATATATTCACCCTGTATGGCCACACAGGCTGATATCTGAACTTAATATGTATAAATTTAATAAATTAACTTCAACTACAAACAATAACTTATGCTGTGTCTCAACACCATCAACACTTTGAATCGATACATAAAGATACACTTAGAGTGTATATTGATAGTGGCATAAAATTAAATCTAGATCTGAAAGATCTGAATATACGATCAAGGACTTGGTGGTTCAAGATTCAAGGCGAAAGACAAGGTTATAATAAAAACAACTAATCAGTTGTAGCTAGCATCGAATCTTAGGAGGGAGCACGAAATCGTGATCACAACAGTATTAATAAACCTTTCACAATGTAACAGATTTCAAAGCATGATTAATGGCTTTCATTCAATTAATTTTTAGTTGTTCTACATGGTATTCATCCTTTTATTTTTATTTTTACTAGCAAGAGAATCTAAATAACATTCAATATTTATCCTATATTGAAAAACGCCCAATGCATAGAATGCTCGCTAATACAAGAAAATGATTGATTTCTTCGTTTAAAACCTTGTGTAGTGGTTTAGAACCATTGGCCACCCTAATGTTCCTTCATGACATTAAACGTGACCTCTGTCTTCAGCTTTGTCGATCAGTTAGTGGTCTTTCGATAAGCTAAAAGATCTACACGGAGTCCTGGAAATGTTCGTTTAAAAAAAAAATTGTATACTACAAAGGTACCTTAAGATATAAAGTGAGGGTGGTCATTCACATACGTCAGAAGAAGTAACAGTTTCTACTGATAAATAAATACGATTTTCTGAACATAAATATTCAAGTGATAGCAATAATCAGGTTCGCAAAAGGGAGAGTATAATGCTAGTTGGCAACAAGTCTTATTTGGTAAAATAAGGGTATTGCATAACATCGCCGAGGTTCAAATACCTTAGAGGCATGCTTTTTCTATCATGGACAGTCTCGCCCATGCAAACATGCAAATCCCTTAGAGGCATGTTTTGCCTATCATGGACCGTCTGGCCCATGCAAACATGCCATTTTAAGCAGTTGGACAAAGTACAAGTCCTAAATGAATCAGAAGGGATCTTCAGAGAGTGTTATAAGCCAAATACATTCTATCGTAATAGTTCCAGAAAGACTAAAGGCTAATTTGCAACACAGTAAGCAAATCTCAATAATAAAAATTAAAATAAATTAAACTAAAATTAAAAGAGCTAATTCAGTGTACTAAGCTCGGTAGACTGGGGGTAATGAAATTGGCACGAATGCCTGAAGGCGAATAAAATTCTATGAAAGTAGTAACGGATGAAAATTCGACTGAGAAGAGGAAAGACACTCTAAGGAAGCATGGTGAAAAACTGAGTCCTTACCTGCAGTTACGGATCCCTTGTCGTCGTGTGGAGTTCGCTACTCGTTGGGTCACCCTCAAGATTGACTAGCTTTTGCAAGAGAGGAAAGAAGCTTTTAAAACCGAGAAAAGAAGCAGATCTATCTTTGACAAGCGAGGAAAGAAGGAACTGGAACTTAAGCTACTGGATATGAATAATATATAGAAGGCTATACGTCTACGCCTGGAACTAGATCTGCTGCTATCTTTATGCGCTTCTTACTGGCTCTGGCTATTTATTATACGTAATTACTAAAAAAAGGCGGCCTCATATTCGACTGATGGGAATTCATTAACGAGCTATCAGTGTAAAGCCTATTTTAACCTCCACGCCCGCTATTTCATATGCTTTTTTATATGGGGCTAAGCCCATCGCCAACTATGTGACAATGATCAACACAGTAGGCGAATCAAACTAGTTTCTCAAGGCGCCCTATTTGGCAACTCTTACATGTCTAGCTGGCGACCGCGGCATTCAAGGTTAGCAGACACACACATTTATTTTTAGTATTGTGGAGAAGCGGCAAAGGCATATAATTATATCTGATATTGATTTGAGGTGTCTATGTTGGATCATGTCCATTTCCGAATAAAGGACAATAAAGATCGGTCGAACCCAGATTCACAGAAGTTGCTTTCTCTTTCTGGGAATTGTATATCCTCCTTATTTTGGTTAACCTCATCAACATAAACAAAAAACAGAAAAATAAGCCATTGTGGTGAAAATCAAATTGCGTTGCGCGCGCACCAGTTTGGAGAAGCTGCTGTGAGGGATAGAGACCATCCACGACGACTAGTTATTCGTTGGCTTCTTTTCTAATGCTCTGGAACAACATCATGTGTTTGGACGACTCTGAAAGAGACCCATAATAATCATAATAGTAATAATGATCGCTTGAATGCAACTTCATTAATCGCGATTCTTCAAACCCTATTAACAATATTTCATGGAAATATTCCTCACAATATAATAGTGCTCGGAAGCAGGTGCCAACAATAACCTGTCTAAATGATTTTCTAAGCAGTAGCCATTCTTAATAAATTGTCACCGCAAGTGCCTATTGCTGTATCAAACAGAAGAAATAAGGCTAGCTAGACTGGTCTAGTTGAATCCTCGGACCCGGGCTTGGGCTTAGAAGAACGGACTGTTTTAGAGGCTAAGCTCTGGGAGAGAATAGGGACGAGTGATAGCGTTGGGAGAATATATCAATGTACTATTGAACTGAGTGCCCATGAATATTTTACACGTACTTCCCATGCAACAGTCGAATGGACGATGCTGGACTAACACTGTTTTTTAGCCCCGATGACCATTTACACATATTCTCCATGCAAGTGCCAAATAGACGGTGCTAGAAGACAGCTATTTTTAGCCCTCGATGACCATTTACACGTACCCTCCATGCAAGTGCCAAATAGCGGGTGTAGAAGACAGATGCCCTACTTTCCCATTGAATAGTTCCTCGGTTTCAGTGTTAGCATTGTTACTTGGCAGATTGGCAGATATCCTTCCAGGAACTCCATGCGTGTAAGCAATGAGCGTAAGCAATGAGTGTAAGCTGAACAATTTCTTGGTTCCGATGCTTTCTTGGGGTAGCCCCCAGCGAACGGATGGTTGAAAATATTGAATATTGAAATAAGCGTGGGTAGGTGCAACTCTAATAAAAGAAGCAATCGAGATATTAGCTCTCAATGTATTAAGATCACCCAAAATGCTATAGGTGTTCTTCACAGGGACTTCCCTTTGTTGCTCTGTTTTTCTTGTTTTGAACTGGGTATGTGAAAATCTTGAATTAGGTCAAACCAGTTAGCGATTCTGTCATTCAGACTTTACAAGCTTGGAGGAGCGTTCCCGATTCTAATGGGCATTTACCATCACCTGAATATTTTGTAAAAGATAAATGGATCATTGAATTCCCCAAGCAATTTTTCATATAGCTTGTTGTGACATGGTACAGATTTTCCCAGCACGGATTATCCAATAGTCTTGTATTTGAGCACAGATTTTTGGTTGTACTAGTAGGGAACATAAACTTTTTGAAGGTAGTTTGTTTGTGAATTTCTATTATGTTAGTCTTTCAAAATCTTTTCAGAAATTGTTTGTAATTTTCCAATGTGTTTTTGTAGACATAAGCAGTCATATCTTTGATGAAAAATAACGTTGCTGTGAATAGATCTCCACCTGATGCTAGTTCAGTTAGTAGCATAGAGAAAAGAACTCCTCTCATTGACAGAAAGACAAGTCCCTCCTTATTCCCTAAGAAGGGTCGGAGAAAGGTAAATGATTGGCAGATTGAGGTAAACATTCCCCGGAGTAAACCAAAACAACTTTTTTTTAATGAAGATTTTGACAAAAGTTACAATACAAATGCCCCCACTAAAGGGAGGGATAGGAGAGATTCAAATTCAAATCTTGGGGGACATCGAGACTCAAAAACCGTAGAGAAAATGGAGACTCCCAGACCCTTAGATGTTGAGACGAAATGCATCTTGGTCGACCAAACCTCTGGTGTAAAGCATATGGGCAAGGTCTCTTCCGATGAAAAGCAACAAACCAACAGTACTTGCACTGATGGTTCTACAAACCAGTGCAATGGGCATGATGCAAATGATTTGGCTTTGATTAGAAAACAAATTTTTCAGATTGAAAACCAATAATCCATCTTGTTGGAGCTTATTCAGGTACCTTGCTATATACTTGATTTTCAGATTAAAGATCCTTTCAGTTGGGAGATGTCAAAAGTTACGACCAAATAAGTATCATTTTGAAACCTAGGTAGCTACTAGCCTCCAAAATGTTTTCCAACATATCAGGCATTGCTCCTCAGTTTGTATCTAATTTCCATTCAATCACAGGTGAACCATAGTCATCACCGTCAATTCTCATGCTGCTGAATGTGTTTTATTTGCTATTTTTGCAAATAGATGATGGCAATTTGGTTGTTTGTATCTGATTTCCATTCAATCACACGTGAACCATAGTCGTCACTGTCAATTCTCATGCTGTTGAATGTGTTTTATTTGTAGTTTTTGCAAATAGATGATGGCAATTTGGTTGACCCATTTCTCAGTACAAAATGTATATATAGAAGCATCAGGATTGCATGGTAAATTCAAATTGTGGATGCATGACTTCATTGTACAATTTGAATCTTTGTTTGTCAAAAATGCCCATTTGATCACATGGACTTTAAGCACATGTTGCAGAGTACTTTTATTTTAATTTACATGCCAATGGGGAAAATTCAGTACTAGTTTTCCATCAACATAATCTTCACCTCGCTAAGAAGGTATGGATCACTAAGCTCAGAATCTCAATCTCTAAACTCAGAATCTGATCCTCCAAATCAAAGGTAGCATGAGCAAGCCCAACAACTAGCAAGCCACCAGCCACTACAACTCCTTCTGGTTCTAAATATGGAACACCTGGCTTTGCCTCTGCCCTTGTCTTTGCCCCTGGCACCGCTCCACTCTAGTTGGGCAATGCAAGGAGGTCTCTTCCACCATTCTTTCTCAATGGTGAAACTACTCTTAGTTTAGTTCGGTAGAACATTGATGAGAGGATAATTTATTCAAAGAAGCATACGACTGAAACAGATGGCTCGCTAAATCATTATACGAAAGGTATTGGCCTCTTTCTGTGCTTCTTGCTTGCTCTTTGAAGTTGATTTGGTGTTGTTTGTCTCGTTCCTTCAATTTGTTCTTATTTTGATGACAAATACTAAACTAGCACAGCCACAATTATGTGGCTGATGAACGCCAAAAGGCATAATAAATCTACAAACCCTAAAATAAACCCTAATTAGGGTTTTGTGTGCACATATACCAAGGCGTTTGTGTCCAGCTTTGTTTTTGATAAATGCACAGTACTCATCAGAATTCGCGGCATATTTGTACGTGGGAGTGAAGGCTATGGACCCTTCCTCCCTTCCTTCAAATAAACGTCCAGCTGCTTGCTCCGTTTTCGGCTGCATACATAAAATTAAAACAGGTTTTACTTGGATCAGGCTTCACGGATTATAAAACTGAGCTTTATAGAGAATTGATTTCCGAGTAATTTGCTGCAAATAATTGATTAATTCAAATAATTGATTAATTACCTGGTCACATTTGACTATGGCTTTCCAATCTTCTTTTTGGATCAATGACATAGTTATTTGGGCATTTGGTAATGCCAGTGGATAGTTTAAATCCCCAAACGTCCGCCAGCTAAAAAATACATCTGAAGACTACTGTCGAGATGAAGTGTTGATGAACGCTTTCAGAATCCAGACACACATCATGTGAAATGACATCAACTTCACTTTCACTTTTCTTTGTTACTGGTACCGTGGCGGCTTCTAATGTTGCCCACTGCACACAACGATCTATTTCGCACAGTGGCAGCTGGTCTTCCATAAATTTCTTAACCTTTTCAAATATTTCTATCGCAAGATGCCTATTATCACCGGGCATGTCCATAATACTTCCATTCGGTGATTTTTCCATTTCACTGGGCACTTCAGTTTCACAAATGTGTGGTACAAAACCAAAAACTGAGCTAATAGAGAAACGGGGCTAAACCAAAAACTGAGCTAAACCAAAAATTACGAAGCTCCAACAAAAAACTGAGCTAAACCAAAAATTTTGAAACCAAAAACTGAGCTAAACCAAAAATTACGAAGCTCCAACACTTAATACACGTTTTTAGGATAATATGAAACGTGGGGGCGGTAGAGAATGGGCGGGCAGCTGAAACGCGGGGGCGGTAGAGAATGGACGGATAACTGAAACGCACGGACAGTTCAGAAAATTAGTGGTGAAAATGAAACGTGCAGACAGGTGAGGATGTTTTAATTTAGATGCCAGGATTTAACTGCGTGTAAAACTTTTTAATTGGCATCCAACACCCACGCGGCCATAAGTATCCGCCCAGTAACAATAATTTAGTAAATTGTGGCCAGCTTAATAGATTATTTACGTCTTTATAAATGAGCGGAAGTTAATTTATTAAAATCTCATCCATTGATTAGAGAGTAGGACGAAGAATATGCCAGCATCTTCAATTGCCAACCCTAAGATTGAAATTTATGATTAAAAGGTGATTAATTCTGCCCATTATCAATAGGTATACGCCTTTCGGCGTAATTAAAGTTATTTATACTTATTGGGTAGTGAAAACATTCTCAGGTGGAGATTGTAATACCTTGGAAAAAAAATAGTAATCAGAAGAAATTAACGCTAAGTTGTTTATATTTATTTTTCACAAATGTTATTATATGTAGTGTAGTTTACATATGGTGTGGGGTGTTTTCTCTAATATTATTTCTCATCCTTCATATGAGAGTGAGGGTGGGGTAATATTAGAGAAAACATAATATGTTTTCTCTAATATTATATTATGTTTTCTCTGATATTACTTCTACCTCTTTATGTTTTCTCTAATATTATCCCCACCTCTTATAGATATGTTTTCTCTAATATTAAGCCCCATCCCTTTATGTTTTCTCTAATATTGTCTCTCACACAAACCTGCACCCCTACCCCCATATCTATGAGGTTGGGGGTAGGGAGTAATATTAAAGAAAATATATTAGAGAAATCTATGATGGTCAGGGTGGAGGTCGAGGGTAATATTAGAGAAAACATACATAAATATGGGGGTGGGGGGTAATATTAGAGAAAACATAATATATGAGGGTATGAGGGTGGGGGTGGGTAGTAATATTAGAGAAAACACAAAGGGGTGGGGGTAATATTAGAGAAAAAGTATATGAGGGTGGGAAGGTAATTTTAGAGCAAACATACATAGATATGGGGGTGGGGGGGTAATATTATGTTTTCTCTAATATTACCCCCACCCCATATCTATTTATGTTTAATCTAATATTACTCCCCACCCCCATATCCCCTACCCTTATATGAGGGTGGGATGACGAGTTATATTAGAGAAAACATATTGGAGGTGGGGGTAATATGTTTTCTCTAATATTACCTCCCACCCCTTTATGTTTTCTCTAATATTACCTCCCACCCTTTTATGTTTTCTCTAATATTACCTCACCCTCATATAATATTAGAGAAAAATAATATATTTTTCACTAATATTATTTCCCACTTCCACCGCAAATTAAAATCTAAAATAATTATAAAATATTTCAAATTTATAATAATGTAGTATTTATGTATAGTTTAAAAACAAAACAAAAAAATCATAATAGTTATTCTATGCTTTTGAAATCTGAAGTAAAATTAAAAAAATCTAATTGTTAAATTGAAATCTTTAAAATCTTTTTAAAATGTTTATTTATAAGTAAAAATTGTGATATTAGTATTATTCATAACACCCATCAAAACTATCTAATACCACCTACTTAATTTTGCCTTGAATAATCCAAATAATAATATTATATATTTATGATTAGATAAATAATATTATTATATTAAAATTTAAATTCAAAATTATTTAATACCGCTTAGATTAAATAAATTTGAATGTCACTTTGAATGTTCAAATCTTTATGGTAAAATTATGTTTCTAATTCAATGATGTTTGAAAATAGATATAATATTTTAAGTTTTTAGAGATATGTTGAAGTATGTCAATTTCTTTTAAGAAAAATATGTACACTGTTAATATTATGAAATTTGAATTTAAGAGAAATGATAAATATGTAATATGTACACAATTTTAATATTAAGTTTAGGATTTATGAAGAAGTTAAGTGTAAGATTGAGAAGAACTTTTGAAAAAAAGTTACAGGCCCTTCTTCTTTCTCATGTAGTTATATTGGGGCTCGCACATTCAATTTCTGAATGGTGGTTGGGCACGATGTGGTCTTGGATGATGTGCCATCTTTCTACAAAAAAACCTCGGTGGGAAGATTTTGCAGGAAGAACGTGAGGGTGCCCGCTTTAGGTAAGTGGGCTTTAAATAATTGGAAGGCTATGCTCAGTTATACACTTGTCTTCCATATTTTACCTAAAGGATGGATATGTTTTAGATTTGAATTGGATAGAGATGCTTCTAAAATTCTGCGACAAAACGGACAATGGAGTCCCTTCGGGCTAGTCCCACAGATGTGGGAGGTTGGTTTTGATTCTCTAAGAGAATCGATCTCTACCTTGCAGGTATGGGCAATTTTACTGAGTCTGCCTCTTTAGTTTTGGAACAAGCCCACTCCACGAGCCATTGGTGACAAGATTGGAAATTTTCAAGGCTTAAATCCTTCATGGGATTCGAACCATCATAGAAGGCGGGCTTGGATGTTAGTTGAGATAGGTTTGAGGGAGGGTCTGCCAGAATCCTTGGAGCTGGTATGGGGAGAAAAAAAATGGTCTCAAAAAATAGATTATCGGCGTCTGCCTTTTAGATGTTTTAACTATCATGAAGTAGGAAACCTACAGGCTAATTGCAATGGGTAGCGCCCAAAGGTGACAAGAGACAAAACAATTTTGGGTAAAGAAGACTTAGGATAGCGCTGTGCAAATCAATGGAGGCCAATGTTTGGAGGTTTCAAAGCCTCGAGAGGATGGTACATGCCCCATTTCAAAGGAAGCGGTGGGATTTGAAGATAGTCTTCTCATGGTGAATCAGTCAACATTGTTGTTGAATTCTAATAAGCCTTCTTTGAGTCCTAACATTTTTTCGTCTCCTCCCTCTCCCTATCCCCTATTTTCCCATTATGTTGCACCAAGGGAGGGGGGGCNTGTTGCACCAAGGGAGGGGGGGACTGTTAGAATATAATGGATGTGCTCATTTAACCATAGACAATATAGCACTATTTTCACCCAACCATAGGTCGAAGCCACCCCCGAGCACCTTAACCTTGACAGAGAATCATTCCGGAAGCAAACTCTAGACTAGATAGCCAAACAAAGGTGGCGCACCTTTCTCCAAGGATAACGCACCAAGAAAGAGTAACAAGAGTTGATCAGAGAGTCCAAACCATCACCAAGAGAGAGTACAAGCCAAAACTGAAATCTGCTAGTTGCAGCAGTTGCAACAACAACTCTCCTCCAAAATTGCGCATAAACTGGCCAACTACAGTGCGCACAAGTGTTGCTTCTGCAGTTCTGAGAATACTGGCCTCCTGTATTTATACTAATTTTGGCATACTGCCTGGGCCGACTTCTCATTATGGGTGCTAATTCTTTAGTAAATAACATTTCCTTTAGACGACTTCTTCTCTTGGATGCTAATAACCTAATACAAGTGATTCTCTTGAGCCAACTTGTCTTCTAGGGTTATTAACCAATTAATTAGGGTAAGTGCTGCTTCTGCAGTTCTGAGAATACTGGCCTCCTGTATTTATACTAATTTTGGCAGACTGCCTGGGCCGACTTCTCATTATGGGTGCTAATTCTTTAGTAAATAACGTTTCCTTTAGACGACTTCTTCTCTTGGAGGCTAATAACCTAATACAAGTCATTCTCTTGAGCCAACTTGTCTTCTAGGGTTATTAACCAATTAATTAGGGTTTCTTCTTGCTTCCCAGAATATTCTATTCTCGTTAGGTTTACACGTGGAGGTAAATACCTCCCGCAACTACCATAATATCAACACTACTTCCTAGCTAGGGAGGTATTGAAGGTAATGGTCTTGAGCACAAACATACCATTCACCCGATAGCATCAACATAGTCGTATAGATTATCTCATGATTAGATCATGAGCACCATCATCACTATCAGTGTCATCAACTGCATCATCTCTCGAAACCATACTCCATCTGAGTAATTAGACATGATGTTGGATAAGTCACTCACTCCATAGAGTGACACAAGAACCATTCTTCTAATCTGGACATATGTCCTAGAAGAATAAATGTCTTGGACCATTTTTCGTCTGGGGAAATCTATGTCCATTGATCATCCATCTAGTTGATAATCATTTCCAACACTACCGATAGTCTTCAAGGCAATCAGAACAATGTCATTCAATAGAACACAACTGTGTATATCCATAGTAGTACACAACTACATTCCAATGGTACACTACCACACCAAGTAACACACATATACTTGATCAATGACATATAGTCACAATTAGCGGAACACATCCACCACAGTAGCATACATCTACTGTTCAGAGACATACAATCTCCATAACAATCATATCATCTGATATCAACCTGCACATAAAAAATTGTTATGATATAAACTGAATCATCTAGGTCATTCTTCCACTCACATCTGTGAGATATGAAAGAGCATCTTCCCTCAGAAGGTAAAACATCAGTGATGAGCTATCTGGACTATTCTTCTCGAGCAAGGAAGAATAATTTTCCTGATTTCTGAGCCTGGACCATTCACCTATCTAGGCCATTCCTCCGGCACTAAACAAAGTGCAACCTAGAGAGAATGAGTCTGCCCTAGGGAATGCCTGTCCCTGATTGTTGAACCTGGACCATTCACCTGTCTGGGCCATTCCTCCGACACTAAACAAAGTGCAACCTGGAGAGAATGAATCTGCCCTAGGGAATGACTGTCCGGACCATTTCCCAAGGAAATGGCTGTCCTGCACCAACCTCCAAAACAGACCATTCTTCGAAATTGCTCACAACTGTGAGCTTCAAAAGAATGATTGTCCGACGAGGCGGACCAATCTTCTTGACCACTACTGAGAGTGACTGTCAAGAAGAGAGATTGGACCCTAGACCATTCCCCCACACTGGCCACAAGGGGAATCGTTGTTTATGGTACATCAACAATCCATCGAACCATTTTCATTACAAAAATGATCGTTCGATCTGGACCATTTTTCGAATTGGAAAATTCCTGTTCGTCAGAAATCTCAAACCACTTTCTGAACTGGAAAGGAATTGCTCATCCTGGACCATTTTTTGAACTGAAAAATGATTGTCCATAAATCAATAACACATTAATGTTGCCTCCCAACCTGGGAGTCATCTCTTCCTTTTTCCACAAGGAAGACATCTCCACGAGCTCCAGCTTGAGTATGCAAACTCTTTCATCTTGGACAAAGGATTTACCAAAATGTCTGCTTATTTTCTCATATGTGGAGATATATATTGGAGAACCACTTGCTCTTTTATGGACTTCATCACGAAGAATGTAATGCTTGATCTCAATGTCCTTCGGTCTTTCTGGAACACTGGTTTTCTCTGAAGGCTTCATATAACTTTGATCATTACAGTATATCATAGTTGAATTCAATGCTTTTGTTTCCTGCTAGCTCATAGCATCATGGCAAGGCTCAGACTGGAACATATCCATGTGGCACTTCTTCTATCATCGTGAGACTTTTTCATGGATTTGCAATCCATCATCATGGACTTCTGAGTAACCATTCTGATTTTTATCATAGAAGGTTTTCACCACACTTCTATTGTGCATGAGAGGCTTTGCACCAAGTTGTTTGAATCCATACAAAATCTTCTTCCATTTGCATACAAGGGTCACTTTCTGGTATACCTCAAAGCCTTGAGGTTGCTCTACATATGTTCTTTGTTGAATTATTCTGGAGAATAGTCTTTTCATTCATCTGATGTCAACTCCAACCCATGGATATTGCGGACGATATAATGGCTCATGTAGAGGTATGTTTGGTTTATTGGAACAAGCAATCATCATAGTCTTTTCCCTCCATCTGGGAGAACCTATAGTTCTGGATCTCGCAATGCTTACATTCATGAGTCTTCCATACACTATTTTTCCATCTCAGCTTTCATTTCCTCTGCTTGAGTGCTTTTAGTGAGTTCAAATCAGGATGGTAGTCTTGTGATTCTCGATACAATGGCTGGTTATTCTGGCCTTTCTTTCTCTCTTGGAATCTTCTTGTTCTTCCTCATGTTTCTCTTTAGCTCTTGGGTCCATGGAGTTTTCTATAGATTCCATGTCCTAGACATTCCAACTTCTTTCTTTCATCATAGGATCATGGATGTGGATGGACAACTAGGGATACTTTAAGGCTTCTTTTCGAAGAAGACTTCTTCTAAAGTCACTTTGAACACGTGTTGCTTTTCATGGTTGCTACCATGGATAGATACTTCATCATATTCAATGGATCATATTATTTAGGATTAGCTCCATTTTAATCCTTGCTTCATGCATGAATGCATGCTCTTCTTTTGGAAATATACAATCGTCTCCCTCCATCTAAGAGAGTCCATGCTTTCGTTTGCATCCTTATTGCCTTCTGCAAAGTGTCACAAATGTTTTTCCAATTTCCTCTTGATTGTTGACTTCTTTCTTTCCTTACTTCTTCTAGGTTTCTTCAAGATTGATTCTGATTTCGGCTTATCTTGCAATTGTTACTTATGTAATAGCTTCCACATGAATTGTTACCAGGGGTTGTTGATGTACTTCATCCTTTCATGTGTATTGCTTGACTTGTAGTTATTGCGATAGCAATCCTTATCTTGTTGTTCTTCCTTAGGTATAGTTTCTCTTTGAACATATTATCTTCTAAGAAATAGATATGCAAGATATGTACAAGAACTATAAAGAGTATTGTTACCTTGTCTTAGAAGAAGAAGTTTGTTTTGTCCTGCTTGGATTTCTTTGAGGGTTCCTTTTCTTCGGCAACTGATGCTTCGTGTGTTTCCTTCCTTTTCTTTAACTCGGGACAATGATTCTTGTAGTGACCATACTTTCGACAATAGAAGCATTGTATTTTTGACATATCTTTCTCTTGATTTGGTTTATTCCTGGAGCCAAACTTCTTTTTATTCCTGAAATTCTTAAACTTTGTTGTGAAGGCTTGATCATCGTGTTTCTTTTGGGGTTTCTCTTTTGCACTGATCCTTGATTCTTCTTGTGCATAGCAAGTCCAAAGTTCTTCAAATGTGGGATACTCCTTCCTTGTGTTCATGCGTGCGGCAAATGTATCCCATGTCTTGGGAAGACGGTTGAGTACTATATTTACCAGTTCCTTCTCTGAAATGATTTCTTCAATAGCTTGTAGTTGATCTCTTAACTGAGAGATTCTCACAAAGTATGATGTTATGTTGTCATCATCATTCATCTTCATGTCATGTAGCTCATTCTTCAGACTCGTTACTTGTCCAATGTTTCTGACTGAGAAGAGGTTTGTTAGGGCATCGTGCATTATCTTAGATGAATCGAGATGGGAGATGTAGGGTATCAAGTGGTATTTTATATAATCCACTATGATACTCATGGCATTGATGTCATTGTCTTTGAACTTCTCCATAACTGCAACGTTCTTCGGTTCCTTCTCTTTTCCTTCTTCAAACTCTGGTTCCACAATCTTTCCTTTCACAATATCCAAAACTTTATTCTTGGCAAGGATGAGATCAATCCTTATCTTCCATGCTCTGAAGTTAGAAGCCCCTTCTAACTTGTTTTCTGACTTCATAGAGTAAGTCATGGCTGCTTTGACTTGGTCAACCCTAGATTTGACCAAAAACTCAAACTTGACGTCTTAGCTTGCTTAGAGTACCAATAGATGCCCTAGCCTAAGGCGCACTAGTCTATCCGAAAATTAGGTCAATCCCTTCACTTAAGGTGCCTCAACGAGAGGGTTAGGGTTTTGTTGTTGCAGCAACTACAACTGAGCAAATCCTCCCAATCTATCTTCCAGCGGTTAGACTGTTCGAAGATAGTGTGGGCCCATAACCTGTTAGAATATAATGGATGTGCTCGTTTAACCATAGACAATATAGCAATATTGTCACCCAACCATAGGCCAAAGCCACCCCCGAGCACCTTAACCTTGACAGAGAATCATTCTGGAAACAAACCCTCGACTAGATAGACAAACAAAGGTGTCGCACCTTTCTCCAAGGATAGCGCACCAAGCAAGAGTAACAAGAGATGATTAGAGAGTCCAAACCATAACCAATAGAGAGTCCAAGCCAAAATTGAAATCTGCTAGTTGCAGCAGCTGCAACAACAACTCTCATCC